>JBAKBP010014390.1:0-59290 GCA_037953745.1 Lithodes maja
GTCATTCTGGTTATGGCAGTGTAGAAGTGTGGTCGTTCTGGTTATGGCTGTGTAGAAGGTAGAAGTGCGGTCGTTCTGGTTATGGCAGTGTAAAAGTATGGTCGTTCTGGTTATGGCAGTGTAGAAGTGTAGTCGTTCTGGTAATGGCAGTGTAGAAGTGTGGTCATTCTGGATATGGCTGTGTAGAAGTGGGGTCGTTCGGGTTTTGGCCGTGTAGAAGTGTGGTCGTTCTGGTAATGGTAGTGTAGAAGTATGGTCATTCTGTTTATGGCGGTGTGGTCTTTCTGGTTATGGCAGTGTGGTCGTTCTGGTTTTGGCCGTGTAGAAGTGTGGTCGTTCTGGTTTTGGCCGTGTAGAAGTGTGGTCATTCTGGTTATGGCAGTGTAGAAGTGTGGTCGTTCTGGTTTAGGCAGTGTAGAAGTGTGGTCGTTCTGGTAATGGCAGTGTAGAAGTGTGGTCATTCTGGTTTTGGCCGTGTAGAAGTGTGGTCGTTCTGGTTATGGCAGTGTAGAAGGTAGAAGTGAGGTCGTTCTGGTTATGGCCGTGTAGAAGTGTGGTTGTTCTGGTTATGGCCGTGTAGAAGTGTGGTCGTTCTGGTTATGGCAGTGTAGAAGTGTGGTCGTTCTGGTTATGGCAGTGTAGAAGTGTGGTCGTTCTGGATATGACTGTGTAGAAGTGTGGTCGTTCTGGTTATGGCAGTGTAGAAATGTAGTCATTCTGGTTATGGCTGTGTAGAAGTGTGGTAGTTCTGGTTATGGCAGTGCAGAAGTGTGGCCGTTCTGGTTATGGCAGTGTAGAAGTGTGGTCGTTCTGGTTATGGCAGTGTAAAAGTGTGGTTGTTCTGGTTATGGCTGTGTAGAAGTGTGGTAGTTCTGGTTATGGCAGTGCAGAAGTGTGGTCGTTCTGGTTATGGCAGTGTAGAAGTGTGGTCGTTCTGGTTATGGCAGTGTAAAAGTGTGGTCGTTCTGGTTATGGCAGTGTAGAAGTGTGGTCGTTCTGGTTATGGCAGTGTAGATGTGTGGTCGTTCTGGTTATGACTGTGTAGAAGTGTGGTAGTTCTGATTATGGCAGTGTAGAAGTGTGGTCGTTCTGGTTATGGCCGTCTAGAAGTGTGGTCGTTCTGGTTATGGCAGTGTAGAAGTATGGTCGTTCTGGTTATGGCAGTGTAGAAGTGTGGTCGTTCTGGTCATGGCCGTGTAGACGTGACGTCGTTCTGGTAATGGCAGTGTAGAAGTGTGGTTGTTCTGGTTATGGCAGTGTAGAAGTGTTTTCGTTCTGGTTATGGCAGTGTAGAAGTGTGGTCGTTCTGGTTATGGCAGTGTAGAAGTGTGGTCGTTCTGGTTATGGCAGTATAGAAGTGTGGTCGTTCTGGTTATGGCAGTGTAGAAGTGTGGTCGTTCTGGTTATGGCAGTGTAGAAGAGTGGTCGTTCTGGTTATGGCAGTGTAGAAGTGTGGTCGTTCTGATTATGACTGTGTAGAAGTGTGGTCGTTCTGGTTATGGCAGTGTAGAAGTGTGGTCGTTCTGGTTATGGCCGTCTAGAAGTGTGGTCGTTCTGGTTATGGCAGTGTAGAAGTGTGGTCGTTCTGGTTATGGCAGTGTAGAAGTGTGGTCGTTCTGGTTATGGCCGTGTAGACGTGAGATCGTTCTGGTAATGGCAGTGTAGAAGTGTGGTTGTTCTGGTTATGGCAGTGTAGAAGCGTGTTCGTTCTGGTTATGGCAGTGTAGAAGTGTGGTCGTTCTGGTTATGGCAGTGTAGAAGTGTGGTCGTTCTGGTTATGGCAGTGTAGAAGTGTGGTAGTTCTGGTTATGGCATTGTAGAAGTGTAGTCGTTCTGGTAATGGCAGTTTAGAAGTATGGTCATTCTGGTTATGGCAGTGTAGAAGTGTGGTCGTTCTGGTTATGACTGTGTAGAAGGTAGAAGTGCGGTCATTCTGGTTATGGCAGTGTAAAAGTATGGTCGTTCTGGTTATGGCAGTGTAGAAGTGTAGTCGTTATGGTAATGGCAGTGTAGAAGTGTGGTCATTCTGGTTATGGCAGTGTAGAAGTGTGGTCGTTCGGGTTTTGTCCGTGTAGAAGTGTGGTCGTTCTGGTAATGGCAGTGTAGAAGTGTGGTCATTCTGTTTATGGCGGTGTGGTCTTTCTGGTTATGGCAGTGTGGTCGTTCTGGTTTTGGCCAGGTAAAAGTGTGGTCGTTCTGGTTTTGGCTGTGTAGAAGTGTGGTCATTCTGGTTATGGCAGTGTAGAAGTGTGGCCGTTCTGGTTTTGGCCGTGTAGAAGTGTGGTCGTTCAGGTAATGGCAGTGTAGAAGTGTGGTCATTCTGGTTTTGGCCGTGTAGAAGTGTGGTCGTTCTGGTTATGGCAGTGTAGAAGGTAGAAGTGAGGTCATTCTGGTTATGGCCGTGTAGAAGTGTGGTTGTTCTGGTTATGGCCGTGTAGAAGTGTGGTCGTTCTGGTTATGGCAGTGTAGAAGTGTGGTCGTTCTGGTTATGGCAGTGTAGAAGTGTTGTCGTTCTGGATATGACTGTGTAGAAGTGTGGTCGTTCTGGTTATGGCAGTGTAGAAATGTAGTCGTTCTGGTTATGGCTGTGTAGAAGTGTGGTAGTTCTGGTTATGGCAGTGTAGAAGTGTGGTTGTTCTGCTTATGGCAGTGTAGAAGTGTGGTCATTCTGGTTATGGCAGTGTAGAAGTGTGGTCATTCTGGTTATGGCTGTGTAGAACGTAGAAGTGTGGTCGTTCTGCTTATGGCAGTGTAGAAGGTAGAAGTGTGGTCGTTCTGGTTATGGCAGTGTAGAAGTGTGGTCATTCTGGTTATGGCTGAGTAGAAGTGTGCTTGTTCTGGTTATGGCAGTTTAGAAGTGTGGTCGTTCTAGTTATGACTGTGTAGAAGTGTGGTCGTTCTGGTTATGGCAGTGTAGAAGTGTGGTCATTCTGGTTATGGCAGTGTAGAAGTGTGGTCGATCTGGTTATGGCAGTGTAGAAGTATGGTCGTTCTGTTTATGGCAATGTAGAAGTGTGGTCGTTCTAGTTATGGCAGTGTAGAAGTGTGGTCATTCTGGTTATGGCCGTGTAGAAGTGTAGTCGTTTTGGTTATGTCAGTGTAGAAGTGAGGTTGTTCTGGTTATGGCTGAGTAGACATGTGGTCGTTCTGGTTATGGCAGTGTAGAAGGTAGAAGTGTGGTCGTTTTGGTTATGGCCGTGTAGAAGTGTGGTTGTTCTTGTTATGGCCTTGAAGAAGTGTGGTCGTTATGGTAATGGCTGTGTAGAAGTGTGGTCGTTCTGGTTATGGCCTTGTAGAAGTGTGGTCGTTCTGGTAATGGCATTGTAGAAGTGTGGTCGTTCTGGTTATGGCCATGTAGAAGTGTGGTCGTTCTGGTTATGGCTGTGTAGAAGTGTGGTCATTCAGTTTATGGCTGTGTAGAAGTGTGGTCATTCTGGTTATGGCAGTGTAGAAGTGTGGTCGTTCTGGTTATGGATGTGTAGAAGTGTGGTCGTTCTGGTTACGGCAGTGTTGAAGTGTGGTCGTTAAGATTATGGCCATGTAGAAGTGTAGTCATTCTGGTTATGGCAGTGTTGAAGTGTGGTCGTTCTCTTTATGGCAGTGTTGAAGTGTGGTTGTTCTGGTTATGGCAGTGTAGAAGTGAGGTCGTTCCGGTTATGGCAGTGTTGAAGTGTGGTCGTTCTGGTTATGGCTGTGTAGAAGTGTGGTCGTTCTGGTTATGGCTGTGTAGAAGCATGGTCGTTCTGGTTATGGCTGTGTAGAAGTGTGGTCGTTCCTGTGATGGCAGTGTAGAAGTGTGGTCGTTCTGGATATAGCAGTGTAGAAGTGAGGTCATTCCGGTTATGGCAGTGTTGAAGTGCGTTCATTCTGGTTATGGATGTGTAGAAGTGTGGTCGTTCTGGTTATGGGTGTGTAGAAGTGTGGTCGTTCTGGTTATGGCTGTGTAGAAGGGTGGTCGTTCTCGTTATGGCAGTGTAGAAGTGTGGTCGTTCTCGTTATGGCAGTATAGAAGAGTGGTTATTCTGGTTATGGCAGTGTAGAAGTGTGGTCGTTCTGGTTATGGCAGTGTAGAAGTGTGGTCGTTCTGGTTATGGCCGTGTAGACGTGAGATCGTTCTGGTAATGGCAGTGTAGAAGTGTGGTTGTTCTGGTTATGGCAGTGTAGAAGCGTGTTCGTTCTGGTTATGGCAGTGTAGAAGTTTGGTCATTCTGGTTATGGCACTGTTGAAGTGTGGTCGTTCTGGTTATGGCAGTGTAGAAGTGTGGTAGTTCTGGTTATGGCAGTGTAGAAGTGTAGTCATTCTGGTAATGGCAGTGTAGAAGTATGGTCATTCTGGTTATGGCAGTGTAGAAGTGTGGTCGTTCTGGTTATGGCTGTGTAGAAGGTAGAAGTGCGGTCGTTCTGGTTATGGCAGTGTAAAAGTATGGTCGTTCTGGTTATGGCAGTGTAGAAGTGTAGTCGTTCTGGTAATGGCAGTGTAGAAGTATGGTCATTCTGGTTATGGCTGTGTAGAAGTGTGGTCATTCGGGTTTTGGCCGTGTAGAAGTGTGGTCGTTCTGGTAATGGTAGTGTAGAAGTATGGTCATTCTGTTTATGGCGGTGTGGTCTTTCTGGTTATGGCAGTGTGGTCGTTCTGGTTTTGGCCGTGTAGAAGTGTGGTCGTTCTGGTTTTGGCCGTGTAGAAGTGTGGTCATTCTGGTTATGGCAGTGTAGAAGTGTGGTCGTTCTGGTTTTGGCCGTGTAGAAGTGTGGTCGTTCTGGTAATGGCAGTGTAGAAGTGTGGTCATTCTGGTTTTGGCCGTGTAGAAGTGTGGTCGTTCTGGTTATGGCAGTGTAGAAGGTAGAAGTGAGGTCGTTCTGGTTATGGCCATGTAGAAGTGTGGTTGTTCTGGTTATGGCCGTGTAGAAGTGTGGTCGTTCTGGTTATGGCAGTGTAGAAGTGTGGTCATTCTGGTTATGGCAGTGTAGAAGTGTGGTCGTTCTGGATATGACTGTGTAGAAGTGTGGTTGTTCTGGTTATGGCAGTGTAGAAATGTAGTCGTTCTGGTTATGGCTGTGTAGAAGTGTGGTAGTTCTGGTTATGGCAGTGTAGAAGTGTGGTTGTTCTGCTTATGGCAGTGTAGAAGTGTGGTTGTTCTGGTTATGGCAGTGTAGAAGTGTGGTCATTCTGGTTATGGCTGTGTAGAACGTAGAAGTGTGGTCGTTCTGGTTATGGCAGTGTAGAAGGTAGAAGTGTGGTCGTTCTGGTTATGTCAGTGTAGAAGTGTGGTCATTCTGGTTATGGCTGTGTAGAAGTGTGCTTGTTCTGGTTATGGCAGTTTAGAAGTGTGGTCATTCTAGTTATGACTGTGTAGAAGTGTGGTCGTTCTGGTTATGGCAGTGTAGAAGTGTGGTCATTCTGGTTATGGCAGTGTAGAAGTGTGGTCGTTCTGGTTATGGCAGTGTAGAAGTATGGTCGTTCTGATTATGGCAATGTAGAAGTGTGGTCGTTCTGGTTATGGCAGTGTAAAAGTGTATTCGTTCTGGTTATGGCAGTGTAGAAGTGTGGTCGTTCTGGTTATGGCAGTGTAGATGTGTGGTCGTTCTGGTTATGACTGTGTAGAAGTGTGGTAGTTCTGATTATGGCAGTGTAGAAGTGTGGTCGCTCTGGTTATGGCAGTGTAGAAGTATGGTCATTCTGGTTAAGGCAGTGTAGAAGTGTGGTCGTTCTGGTTATGGCCGTGTAGACGTGAGGTCGTTCTGGTAATGGCAGTGTAGAAGTGTGGTTGTTCTGGTTATGGCAGTGTAGAAGCGTCTTCGTTCTGGTTATGGCAGTGTAGAAGTGTGGTCGTTCTAGTTATGGCAGTATACAAGTGTGGTCGTTCTGGTTATGGCAGTGTAGAAGTGTGGTCGTTCTGGTTATGGCAGTGTAGAAGAGTGGTCGTTCTGGTTATGGCAGTGTAGAAATGTGGTCGTTCTGATTATGACTGTGTAGAAGTGTGGTCGTTCTGGTTATGGCAGTGTAGAAGTGTGGTCGTTCTGGTTATGGCCGTCTAGAAGTGTGGTCGTTCTGGTTATGGCAGTGTAGAAGTGTGGTCGTTCTGGTTATGGCAGTGTAGAATTGTGGTCGTTCTGGTTATGGCCGTGTAGACGTGAGATCGTTCTGGTAATGGCAGTGTAGAAGTGTGGTTGTTCTGGTTATGGCAGTGTAGAAGCGTGTTCGTTCTGGTTATGGCAGTGTAGAAGTGTGGTCGTTCTGGTTATGGCAGTGTAGAAGTGTGGCCGTTCTGGTTATGGCAGTGTAGAAGTGTGGTAGTTCTGGTTATGGCAGTGTAGAAGTGTAGTCGTTCTGGTAATGGCAGTGTACAAGTATGGTCATTCTGGTTATGGCAGTGTAGAAGTGTGGTCGTTCTGGTTATGGCTGTGTAGAAGGTAGAAGTGCGGTCGTTCTGGTTATGGCAGTGTAAAAGTATGGTCGTTCTGGTTATGGCAGTGTAGAAGTGTAGTCGTTCTGGTAATGGCAGTGTAGAAGTGTGGTCATTCTGGTTATGGCTGTGTAGAAGTGTGGTCGTTCGGGTTTTGGCCATGTAGAAGTGTGGTCGTTCTGGTAATGGCAGTGTAGAAGTGTGGTCATTCTGTTTATGGCGGTGTGGTCTTTCTGGTTATGGCAGTGTGGTCGTTCTGGTTTTGGCCGTGTAGAAGTGTGGTCGTTCTGGTTTTGGCTGTGTAGAAGTGTGGTCATTCTGGTTATGGCAGTGTAGAAGTGTGGTCGTTCTGGTTTTGGCCGTGTAGAAGTGTGGTCGTTCTGGTAATGGCAGTGTAGAAGTGTGGTCATTCTGGTTTTGGCCGTGTAGAAGTGTGGTCGTTCTGGTTATGGCAGTGTAGAAGGTAGAAGTGAGGTCGTTCTGGTTATGGCCGTGTAGAAGTGTGGTTGTTCTGGTTATGGCCATGTAGAAGTGTGGTCGTTCTGGTTATGGCAGTGTAGAAGTGTGGTCGTTCTGGTTATGACACTGTAGAAGTGTGGTCATTCTGGATATGACTGTGTAGAAGTGTGGTCGTTCTGGTTATGGCAGTGTAGAAATTAAGTCGTTCTGGTTATGGCTGTGTTGAAGTGTGGTAGTTCTGGTTATGGCAGTGTAGAAGTGTGGTTGTTCTGCTTATGGCAGTGTAGAAGTGTGGTCATTCTGGTTATAGCAGTGTAGAAGTGTGGTCATTCTGGTTATGGCTGTGCAGAATGTAGAAGTGTGGTCGTTCTGGTTATGGCAGTGTAGAAGGTAGAAGTGTGGTCGTTCTGGTTATGGCAGTGTAGAAGTGTGGTCATTCTGGTTATGGCTGTGTAGAATTGTGCTTGTTCTGGTTATGGCAGTTTAGAAGTGTGGTCGTTCTAGTTATGACTGTGTAGAAGTGTGGTCGTTCTGGTTATGGCAGTGTAGAAGTGTGGTCATTCTGGTTATGGCAGTGTAGAAGTGTGGTCGTTCTGCTTATGGCAGTGTAGAAGTATGGTCGTTCTGTTTATGGCAATGTAGAAGTGTGGTCGTTCTGGTTATGGCCGTGAAGAAGTGTGGTTGTTCTGGTTATGGCTGTGTAGAAGTGTGGTCGTTCTGGTTATGGTAGTGTAGAAGTGTGGTCGTTCTAGTTATGGCAGTGTAGAAGAGTGGTCATTCTGGTTATGGCCGTGTAGAAGTGTAGTCGTTTTGGTTATGGCAGTGTTGAAGTGAGGTCGTTCTGGTTATGGCAGTGTAGAAGTGTGGTCATTCTGGTTATGGCTGTGTAGACATGTGGTCGTTCTGGTTATGGCAGTGTAGAAGGTAGAAGTGTGGTCGTTTTGGTTATGGCCGTGTAGAAGTGTGGTTGTTCTGGTTATGGCCTTGTAGAAGTGTGGTCGTTCTCGTAATAGCCGTGTAGAAGTGTGGTCGTTCTGGTTATGGCCTTGTAGAAGTGTGGTCGTTCTGGTAATGGCAGTGTAAAAGTGTGGTCGTTCTGGTTATGGCCATGTAGAAGTGTGGTCGTTCTGGTTATGGCTGTGTAGAAGTGTGGTCATTCAGTTTATGGCTGTGTAGAAGTGTGGTCATTCTGGTTATGGCAGTGTAGAAGTGTGGTCGTTCTGGTTATGGATGTGTAGAAGTGTGGTCGTTCTGGTTAAGGCAGTGTTGAAGTGTGGTCGTTAAGATTATGGCCATGTAGAAGTGTAGTCATTCTGGTTATGGCAGTGTTGAAGTGTGGTCATTCTCTTTATGGCAGTGTTGAAGTGTGGTTGTTCTGCTTATGGCAGTGTAGAAGTGAGGTCGTTCCGGTTATGGCAGTGTTGAAGTGAGGTCGTTCTGGTTATGGCAGTGTAGAAGTGTGGTTGTTCTGGTTATGGCAGTGTAGAAGTGTGGTCGTTCTGGTTATGGCTGTGTAGAAGTGTGGTCGTTCCTGTTATGGCTGTGTAGAAGTGTGGTCATTCTGGATATGGCAGTGTAGAAGTGAGGTCATTCCGGTTATGGCAGTGTTGAAGTGCATTCGTTCTGGTTATGGATCTGTAGAAGTGTGGTCGTTCTGGTTATGGCAGTGTAGAAGTGTGGTCGTTCTGGTTATGGCTGTGTAGAAGTGTGGTCGTTCCTGTTATGGCAGTGTAGAAGTGTGGTCATTCTGGATATGGCAGTGTAGAAGTGAGGTCATTCTGGTTATGGCAGTGTTGAAGTGCGTTCGTTCTGGTTATGGATCTGTAGAAGTGTGGTCGTTCTGGTTATGGGTGTGTAGAAGTGTGATCATTCTGGTTATGGCTGTGTAGAAGTGTGGTCGTTCTCGTTATGGCAGTGTAGAAGTGTGGTCGTTCTCGTTATGGCAGTATAGAAGAGTGGTCATTCTGGTTATGGCAATGTAGAAGTGTTGTCGTTCTGGTTATGGCAGTGTAGAAGTGTGGTCGTTCTGGTTATGGCCGTGTAGACGTGAGATCGTTCTGGTAATGGCAGTGTAGAAGTGTGGTTGTTCTGGTTATGGCTGTATAGAAGCGTGTTCGTTCTGGTTATGGCAGTGTAGAAGTGTGGTCGTTCTGGTTATGGCAGTGTTGAAGTGTGGTCGTTCTGGTTATGGCAGTGTAGAAGTGTGGTAGTTCTGGTTATGGCAGTGTAGAAGTGTAGTCATTCTGGTAATGGCAGTGTAGAAGTATGGTTATTCTGGTTATGGCAGTGTAGAAGTGTGGTCGTTTTGGTTATGGCTGTGTAGAAGGTAGAAGTGCGGTCGTTCTGGTTATGGCAGTGTAAAAGTATGGTCGTTCTGGTTATGGCAGTGTAGAAGTGTAGTCGTTCTGGTAATGGCAGTGTAGAAGTGTGGTCATTCTGGTTATGGCTGTGTAGAAGTGTGGTCGTTCGGGTTTTGGCCGTGTAGAAGTGTGGTCGTTCTGGTAATGGTAGTGTAGAAGTATGGTCATTCTGTTTATGGCGGTGTGGTCTTTCTGGTTATGGCAGTGTGGTCGTTCTGGTTTTGGCCGTGTAGAAGTGTGGTCGTTTTGGTTATGGCAGTGTAGAAGTGTGGTCGTTCTGGTTTTGGCCGTGTAGAAGTGTGGTCGTTCTGGTAATGGCAGTGTAGAAGTGTGGTCATTCTGGTTTTGGCCGTGTAGAAGTGTGGTCGTTCTGGTTATGGCAGTGTAGAAGGTAGAAGTGAGGTCGTTCTGGTTATGGCCGTGTAGAAGTGTGGTTGTTCTGGTTATGGCCGTGTAGAAGTGTGGTAGTTCTGGTTATGGCAGTGTAGAAGTGTGGTCGTTCTGGTTATGGCAGTGTAGAAGTGTGGTCGTTCTGGATATGACTGTGTAGAAGTGTGGTCGTTCTGGTTATGGCAGTGTAGAAATGTAGTCATTCTGGTTATGGCTGTGTAGAAGTGTGGTAGTTCTGGTTATGCCAGTGTAGAAGTGTGGTTGTTCTGCTTATGGCAGTGTAGAAGTGTGGTCATTCTGGTTATGGCAGTGTAGAAGTGTGGTCATTCTGGTTATGGCTGTGTAGAACGTAGAAGTGTGGTCGTTCTGGTTATGGCAGTGTAGAAGGTAGAAGTGTGGTCGTTCTGGTTATGTCAGTGTAGAAGCGTGGTCATTCTAGTTATGGTTGTGTAGAAGTGTGCTTGTTCTGGTTATGGCAGTTTAGAAGTGTGGTCGTTCTAGTTATGACTGTGTAGAAGTGTGGTCATTCTGGTTATGGCAGTGTAGAAGTGTAGTCATTCTGGTTATGGCAGTGTAGAAGTGTGGTCATTCTGGTTATGGCAGTGTAGAAGTATGGTCGTTCTGGTTATGGCAATGTAGAAGTGTAGTCGTTCTGGTTATGGCCGTGAAGAAGTGTGGTTGTTCTGGTTATGGCTGTGTAGAAGTGTGGTCGTTCTGGTTATGGTAGTGTAGAAGTGTGGTCGTTCTAGTTACGGCAGTGTAGAAGTGTGGTCATTCTGATTATGGGTGTGTAGAAGTGTAGTCATTTTGGTTATGGCAATGTAGAAGTGAGGTCGTTCTGGTTATGGCAGTGTCGAAGTGTGGTCGTTCTGGTTATGGCTGTGTAGACATGTGGTCGTACTGGTTATGGCAGTGTAGAAGGTAGAAGTGTGGTCGTTTTGGTTATGGCCGTGTAGAAGTGTGGTTGTTCTGGTATGGCCTTGTAGAAGTGTGGTCGTTCTCGTAATGGCTGTGTAGAAGTGTGGTCGTTCTGGTTATGGCCTTGTAGAAGTGTGGTCGTTCTGGAAATGGCAGTGTAGAAGTGTGGTCGTTCTGGTTATGGCCATGTAGAAGTGTGGTCATTCTGGTTATGGCTGTGTAGAAGTGTGGTCGTTCTGGCTATGGATGTGTAAAAGTGTGGTCGTTCTGGTTACGGCAGTGTTGAAGTGTGGTCGTTAAGATTATGGCCATGTAGAAGTGTAGTCGTTCTGGTTATGGCAGTGTAGAAGTGTGGTCGTTCTCGTAATGGCTGTGTAGAAGTGTGGTCGTTCTGGCTATGGCCTTGTAGAAGTGTGGTCGTTCTGGTAATGGCAGTGTAGAAGTGTGGTCATTCTGGTTATGGCCATGTAGAAGTGTGGTCATTCTGGTTATGGCTGTGTAGAAGTGTGGTCGTTCTGGTTATGGATGTGTAGAAGTGTGGTCGTTCTGGTTACGGCAGTGTTGAAATGTGGTCGTTAAGATTATGGCCATGTAGAAGTGTAGTCGTTCTGGTTATGGCAGTGTTGAAGTGTGGTCGTTCTCTTTATGGCAGTGTTGAAGTGTGGTTGTTCTGGTTATGGCAGTGTAGAAGTGAGGTCGTTCCGGTTATGGCAGTGTTGAAGTGTGGTCGTTCTGGTTATGGCAGTGTAGAAGTGTGGTTGTTCTGGTTATGGCAGTGTAGAAGTGTGGTCGTTCTGGTTATGGCTGTGTAGAAGTGTGGTCGTTCTGGTTATGGCTGTGTAGAAGTGTGGTCGTTCCTGTTATGGCAGTGTAGCAGTGTGGTCGTTCTGGATATGGCAGTGTAGAAGTGAGGTCATTCCGGTTATGGCAGTGTTGAAGTGCGTTCGTTCTGGTTATGGACGTGTAGAAGTGTGGTCGTTCTGGTTATGGGTGTGTAGAAGTGTGGTCGTTCTGGTTATGGCTGTGTAGAAGTGTGGTCGTTCTCGTAATGGCAGTGTAGAAGTGTGGTCGTTCTCATTATGGCAGTATAGAAGTGTGGTCATTCTGGTTATGGCAGTGTAGAAGTGTGGTCATTCTGGTTATGGCCGTGTAGAAGTGTAGTCGTTTTGGTTATGGCAGTGTAGAAGTGAGGTTGTTCTGGTTATGGCTGTGTAGACATGTGGTCGTTCTGGTTATGGCAGTGTAGAAGGTAGAAGTGTGGTCGTTTTGGTTATGGCCGTGTAGAAGTGTGGTTGTTCTGGTTATGGCCTTGAAGAAGTGTGGTCGTTATGGTAATGGCTGTGTAGAAGTGTGGTCGTTCTGGTTATGGCCTTGTAGAAGTGTGGTCGTTCTGGTAATGGCAGTGTAGAAGTGTGGTCGTTCTGGTTATGGCCATGTAGAAGTGTGGTCGTTCTGGTTATGGCTGTGTAGAAGTGTGGTCATTCAGTTTATGGCTGTGTAGAAGTGTGGTCATTCTGGTTATGGCAGTGTAGAAGTGTGGTCGTTCTGGTTATGGATGTGTAGAAGTGTGGTCGTTCTGGTTACGGCAGTGTTGAAGTGTGGTCGTTAAGATTATGGCCATGTAGAAGTGTAGTCATTCTGGTTATGGCAGTGTTGAAGTGTGGTCGTTCTCTTTATGGCAGTGTTGAAGTGTGGTTGTTCTGGTTATGGCAGTGTAGAAGTGAGGTCGTTCCGGTTATGGCAGTGTTGAAGTGTGGTCGTTCTGGTTATGGCAGTGTAGAAGTGTGGTCGTTCTGGTTATGGCTGTGAAGAAGTATGGTCGTTCTGGTTATGGCTGTGTAGAAGTGTGGTCGTTCCTGTGAAGGCAGTGTAGAAGTGTGGTCGTTCTGGATATAGCAGTGTAGAAGTGAGGTCATTCCGGTTATGGCAGTGTTGAAGTGCGTTCGTTCTGGTTATGGATGTGTAGAAGTGTGGTCGTTCTGGTTATGGGTGTGTAGAAGTGTGGTCGTTCTGGTTATGGCTGTGTAGAAGGGTGGTCGTTCTCGTTATGGCAGTGTAGAAGTGTGGTCGTTCTCGTTATGGCAGTATAGAAGAGTGGTTATTCTGGTTATGGCAGTGTAGAAGTGTGGTCGTTCTGGTTATGGCAGTGTAGAAGTGTGGTCGTTCTGGTTATGGCCGTGTAGCCGTGAGATCGTTCTGGTAATGGCAGTGTAGAAGTGTGGTTGTTCTGGTTATGGCAGTGTAGAAGCGTGTTCGTTCTGGTTATGGCAGTGTAGAAGTTTGGTCATTCTGGTTCTGGCACTGTTGAAGTGTGGTCTTTCTGGTTATGGCAGTGTAGAAGTGTGGTAGTTCTGGTTATGGCAGTGTAGAAGTGTGGTCGTTCTGGTTATGGCTGTGTAGAAGGTAGAAGTGCGGTCGTTCTGGTTATGGCAGTGTAAAAGTATGGTCGTTCTGGTTATGGCAGTGTAGAAGTGTAGTCGTTCTGGTAATGGCGGTGTAGAAGTATGGTCATTCTGGTTATGGCTGTGTAGAAGTGTGGTCATTCTGGTTATGGCAGTGTAGAAGTGTGGCCGTTCTGGTTTTGGCCGTGTAGAAGTGTGGTCGTTCAGGTAATGGCAGTGTAGAAGTGTGGTCATTCTGGTTTTGGCCGTGTAGAAGTGTGGTCGTTCTGGTTATGGCAGTGTAGAAGGTAGAAGTGAGGTCATTCTGGTTATGGCCGTGTAGAAGTGTGGTTGTTCTGGTTATGGCCGTGTAGAAGTGTGGTCGTTCTGGTTATGGCAGTGTAGAAGTGTGGTCGTTCTGGTTATGGCAGTGTAGAAGTGTTGTCGTTCTGGATATGACTGTGTAGAAGTGTGGTCGTTCTGGTTATGGCAGTGTAGAAATGTAGTCGTTCTGGTTATGGCTGTGTAGAAGTGTGGTAGTTCTGGTTATGGCAGTGTAGAAGTGTGGTTGTTCTGCTTATGGCAGTGTAGAAGTGTGGTCATTCTGGTTATGGCAGTGTAGAAGTGTGGTCATTCTGGTTATGGCTGTGTAGAACGTAGAAGTGTGGTCGTTCTGCTTATGGCAGTGTAGAAGGTAGAAGTGTGGTCGTTCTGGTTATGGCAGTGTAGAAGTGTGGTCATTCTGGTTATGGCTGAGTAGAAGTGTGCTTGTTCTGGTTATGGCAGTTTAGAAGTGTGGTCGTTCTAGTTATGACTGTGTAGAAGTGTGGTCGTTCTGGTTATGGCAGTGTAGAAGTGTGGTCATTCTGGTTATGGCAGTGTAGAAGTGTGGTCGATCTGGTTATGGCAGTGTAGAAGTATGGTCGTTCTGTTTATGGCAATGTAGAAGTGTGGTCGTTCTAGTTATGGCAGTGTAGAAGTGTGGTCATTCTGGTTATGGCCGTGTAGAAGTGTAGTCGTTTTGGTTATGGCAGTGTAGAAGTGAGGTTGTTCTGGTTATGGCTGAGTAGACATGTGGTCGTTCTGGTTATGGCAGTGTAGAAGGTAGAAGTGTGGTCGTTTTGGTTATGGCCGTGTAGAAGTGTGGTTGTTCTTGTTATGGCCTTGAAGAAGTGTGGTCGTTATGGTAATGGCTGTGTAGAAGTGTGGTCGTTCTGGTTATGGCCTTGTAGAAGTGTGGTCGTTCTGGTAATGGCATTGTAGAAGTGTGGTCGTTCTGGTTATGGCCATGTAGAAGTGTGGTCGTTCTGGTTATGGCTGTGTAGAAGTGTGGTCATTCAGTTTATGGCTGTGTAGAAGTGTGGTCATTCTGGTTATGGCAGTGTAGAAGTGTGGTCGTTCTGGTTATGGATGTGTAGAAGTGTGGTCGTTCTGGTTACGGCAGTGTTGAAGTGTGGTCGTTAAGATTATGGCCATGTAGAAGTGTAGTCATTCTGGTTATGGCAGTGTTGAAGTGTGGTCGTTCTCTTTATGGCAGTGTTGAAGTGTGGTTGTTCTGGTTATGGCAGTGTAGAAGTGAGGTCGTTCCGGTTATGGCAGTGTTGAAGTGTGGTCGTTCTGGTTATGGCTGTGTAGAAGTGTGGTCGTTCTGGTTATGGCTGTGTAGAAGTATGGTCGTTCTGGTTATGGCTGTGTAGAAGTGTGGTCGTTCCTGTGATGGCAGTGTAGAAGTGTGGTCGTTCTGGATATAGCAGTGTAGAAGTGAGGTCATTCCGGTTATGGCAGTGTTGAAGTGCGTTCATTCTGGTTATGGATGTGTAGAAGTGTGGTCGTTCTGGTTATGGGTGTGTAGAAGTGTGGTCGTTCTGGTTATGGCTGTGTAGAAGGGTGGTCGTTCTCGTTATGGCAGTGTAGAAGTGTGGTCGTTCTCGTTATGGCAGTATAGAAGAGTGGTTATTCTGGTTATGGCAGTGTAGAAGTGTGGTCGTTCTGGTTATGGCAGTGTAGAAGTGTGGTCGTTCTGGTTATGGCCGTGTAGACGTGAGATCGTTCTGGTAATGGCAGTGTAGAAGTGTGGTTGTTCTGGTTATGGCAGTGTAGAAGCGTGTTCGTTCTGGTTATGGCAGTGTAGAAGTTTGGTCATTCTGGTTATGGCACTGTTGAAGTGTGGTCGTTCTGGTTATGGCAGTGTAGAAGTGTGGTAGTTCTGGTTATGGCAGTGTAGAAGTGTAGTCATTCTGGTAATGGCAGTGTAGAAGTATGGTCATTCTGGTTATGGCAGTGTAGAAGTGTGGTCGTTCTGGTTATGGCTGTGTAGAAGGTAGAAGTGCGGTCGTTCTGGTTATGGCAGTGTAAAAGTATGGTCGTTCTGGTTATGGCAGTGTAGAAGTGTAGTCGTTCTGGTAATGGCAGTGTAGAAGTATGGTCATTCTGGTTATGGCTGTGTAGAAGTGTGGTCATTCGGGTTTTGGCCGTGTAGAAGTGTGGTCGTTCTGGTAATGGTAGTGTAGAAGTATGGTCATTCTGTTTATGGCGGTGTGGTCTTTCTGGTTATGGCAGTGTGGTCGTTCTGGTTTTGGCCGTGTAGAAGTGTGGTCGTTCTGGTTTTGGCCGTGTAGAAGTGTGGTCATTCTGGTTATGGCAGTGTAGAAGTGTGGTCGTTCTGGTTTTGGCCGTGTAGAAGTGTGGTCGTTCTGGTAATGGCAGTGTAGAAGTGTGGTCATTCTGGTTTTGGCCGTGTAGAAGTGTGGTCGTTCTGGTTATGGCAGTGTAGAAGGTAGAAGTGAGGTCGTTCTGGTTATGGCCATGTAGAAGTGTGGTTGTTCTGGTTATGGCCGTGTAGAAGTGTGGTCGTTCTGGTTATGGCAGTGTAGAAGTGTGGTCATTCTGGTTATGGCAGTGTAGAAGTGTGGTCGTTCTGGATATGACTGTGTAGAAGTGTGGTCGTTCTGGTTATGGCAGTGTAGAAATGTAGTCGTTCTGGTTATGGCTGTGTAGAAGTGTGGTAGTTCTGGTTATGGCAGTGTAGAAGTGTGGTTGTTCTGCTTATGGCAGTGTAGAAGTGTGGTTGTTCTGGTTATGGCAGTGTAGAAGTGTGGTCATTCTGGTTATGGCTGTGTAGAACGTAGAAGTGTGGTCGTTCTGGTTATGGCAGTGTAGAAGGTAGAAGTGTGGTCATTCTGGTTATGTCAGTGTAGAAGTGTGGTCATTCTGGTTATGGCTGTGTAGAAGTGTGCTTGTTCTGGTTATGGCAGTTTAGAAGTGTGGTCATTCTAGTTATGACTGTGTAGAAGTGTGGTCGTTCTGGTTATGGCAGTGTAGAAGTGTGGTCATTCTGGTTATGGCAGTGTAGAAGTGTGGTCGTTCTGGTTATGGCAGTGTAGAAGTATGGTCGTTCTGATTATGGCAATGTAGAAGTGTGGTCGTTCTGGTTATGGCAGTGTAAAAGTGTATTCGTTCTGGTTATGGCAGTGTAGAAGTGTGGTCGTTCTGGTTATGGCAGTGTAGATGTGTGGTCGTTCTGGTTATGACTGTGTAGAAGTGTGGTAGTTCTGATTATGGCAGTGTAGAAGTGTGGTCGTTCTGGTTATGGCCATCTAGAAGTGTGGTCGCTCTGGTTATGGCAGTGTAGAAGTATGGTCATTCTGGTTAAGGCAGTGTAGAAGTGTGGTCGTTCTGGTTATGGCCGTGTAGACGTGAGGTCGTTCTGGTAATGGCAGTGTAGAAGTGTGGTTGTTCTGGTTATGGCAGTGTAGAAGCGTCTTCGTTCTGGTTATGGCAGTGTAGAAGTGTGGTCGTTCTAGTTATGGCAGTATACAAGTGTGGTCGTTCTGGTTATGGCAGTGTAGAAGTGTGGTCGTTCTGGTTATGGCAGTGTAGAAGAGTGGTCGTTCTGGTTATGGCAGTGTAGAAATGTGGTCGTTCTGATTATGACTGTGTAGAAGTGTGGTCGTTCTGGTTATGGCAGTGTAGAAGTGTGGTCGTTCTGGTTATGGCCGTCTAGAAGTGTGGTCGTTCTGGTTATGGCAGTGTAGAAGTGTGGTCGTTCTGGTTATGGCAGTGTAGAAGTGTGGTCGTTCTGGTTATGGCCGTGTAGACGTGAGATCGTTCTGGTAATGGCAGTGTAGAAGTGTGGTTGTTCTGGTTATGGCAGTGTAGAAGCGTGTTCGTTCTGGTTATGGCAGTGTAGAAGTGTGGTCGTTCTGGTTATGGCAGTGTAGAAGTGTGGCCGTTCTGGTTATGGCAGTGTAGAAGTGTGGTAGTTCTGGTTATGGCAGTGTAGAAGTGTAGTCGTTCTGGTAATGGCAGTGTACAAGTATGGTCATTCTGGTTATGGCAGTGTAGAAGTGTGGTCGTTCTGGTTATGGCTGTGTAGAAGGTAGAAGTGCGGTCGTTCTGGTTATGGCAGTGTAAAAGTATGGTCGTTCTGGTTATGGCAGTGTAGAAGTGTAGTCGTTCTGGTAATGGCAGTGTAGAAGTGTGGTCATTCTGGTTATGGCTGTGTAGAAGTGTGGTCGTTCGGGTTTTGGCCATGTAGAAGTGTGGTCGTTCTGGTAATGGCAGTGTAGAAGTGTGGTCATTCTGTTTATGGCGGTGTGGTCTTTCTGGTTATGGCAGTGTGGTCGTTCTGGTTTTGGCCGTGTAGAAGTGTGGTCGTTCTGGTTTTGGCTGTGTAGAAGTGTGGTCATTCTGGTTATGGCAGTGTAGAAGTGTGGTCGTTCTGGTTTTGGCCGTGTAGAAGTGTGGTCGTTCTGGTAATGGCAGTGTAGAAGTGTGGTCATTCTGGTTTTGGCCGTGTAGAAGTGTGGTCGTTCTGGTTATGGCAGTGTAGAAGGTAGAAGTGAGGTCGTTCTGGTTATGGCCGTGTAGAAGTGTGGTTGTTCTGGTTATGGCCATGTAGAAGTGTGGTCGTTCTGGTTATGGCAGTGTAGAAGTGTGGTCGTTCTGGTTATGACACTGTAGAAGTGTGGTCATTCTGGATATGACTGTGTAGAAGTGTGGTCGTTCTGGTTATGGCAGTGTAGAAATTAAGTCGTTCTGGTTATGGCTGTGTTGAAGTGTGGTAGTTCTGGTTATGGCAGTGTAGAAGTGTGGTTGTTCTGCTTATGGCAGTGTAGAAGTGTGGTCATTCTGGTTATAGCAGTGTAGAAGTGTGGTCATTCTGGTTATGGCTGTGCAGAATGTAGAAGTGTGGTCGTTCTGGTTATGGCAGTGTAGAAGGTAGAAGTGTGGTCGTTCTGGTTATGGCAGTGTAGAAGTGTGGTCATTCTGGTTATGGCTGTGTAGAATTGTGCTTGTTCTGGTTATGGCAGTTTAGAAGTGTGGTCGTTCTAGTTATGACTGTGTAGAAGTGTGGTCGTTCTGGTTATGGCAGTGTAGAAGTGTGGTCATTCTGGTTATGGCAGTGTAGAAGTGTGGTCGTTCTGCTTATGGCAGTGTAGAAGTATGGTCGTTCTGTTTATGGCAATGTAGAAGTGTGGTCGTTCTGGTTATGGCCGTGAAGAAGTGTGGTTGTTCTGGTTATGGCTGTGTAGAAGTGTGGTCGTTCTGGTTATGGTAGTGTAGAAGTGTGGTCGTTCTAGTTATGGCAGTGTAGAAGAGTGGTCATTCTGGTTATGGCCGTGTAGAAGTGTAGTCGTTTTGGTTATGGCAGTGTTGAAGTGAGGTCGTTCTGGTTATGGCAGTGTAGAAGTGTGGTCATTCTGGTTATGGCTGTGTAGACATGTGGTCGTTCTGGTTATGGCAGTGTAGAAGGTAGAAGTGTGGTCGTTTTGGTTATGGCCGTGTAGAAGTGTGGTTGTTCTGGTTATGGCCTTGTAGAAGTGTGGTCGTTCTCGTAATAGCCGTGTAGAAGTGTGGTCGTTCTGGTTATGGCCTTGTAGAAGTGTGGTCGTTCTGGTAATGGCAGTGTAAAAGTGTGGTCGTTCTGGTTATGGCCATGTAGAAGTGTGGTCGTTCTGGTTATGGCTGTGTAGAAGTGTGGTCATTCAGTTTATGGCTGTGTAGAAGTGTGGTCATTCTGGTTATGGCAGTGTAGAAGTGTGGTCGTTCTGGTTATGGATGTGTAGAAGTGTGGTCGTTCTGGTTAAGGCAGTGTTGAAGTGTGGTCGTTAAGATTATGGCCATGTAGAAGTGTAGTCATTCTGGTTATGGCAGTGTTGAAGTGTGGTCATTCTCTTTATGGCAGTGTTGAAGTGTGGTTGTTCTGCTTATGGCAGTGTAGAAGTGAGGTCGTTCCGGTTATGGCAGTGTTGAAGTGAGGTCGTTCTGGTTATGGCAGTGTAGAAGTGTGGTTGTTCTGGTTATGGCAGTGTAGAAGTGTGGTCGTTCTGGTTATGGCTGTGTAGAAGTGTGGTCGTTCCTGTTATGGCTGTGTAGAAGTGTGGTCATTCTGGATATGGCAGTGTAGAAGTGAGGTCATTCCGGTTATGGCAGTGTTGAAGTGCGTTCGTTCTGGTTATGGATCTGTAGAAGTGTGGTCGTTCTGGTTATGGCAGTGTAGAAGTGTGGTCGTTCTGGTTATGGCTGTGTAGAAGTGTGGTCGTTCCTGTTATGGCAGTGTAGAAGTGTGGTCATTCTGGATATGGCAGTGTAGAAGTGAGGTCATTCCGGTTATGGCAGTGTTGAAGTGCGTTCGTTCTGGTTATGGATCTGTAGAAGTGTGGTCGTTCTGGTTATGGGTGTGTAGAAGTGTGATCATTCTGGTTATGGCTGTGTAGAAGTGTGGTCGTTCTCGTTATGGCAGTGTAGAAGTGTGGTCGTTCTCGTTATGGCAGTATAGAAGAGTGGTCATTCTGGTTATGGCAATGTAGAAGTGTTGTCGTTCTGGTTATGGCAGTGTAGAAGTGTGGTCGTTCTGGTTATGGCCGTGTAGACGTGAGATCGTTCTGGTAATGGCAGTGTAGAAGTGTGGTTGTTCTGGTTATGGCTGTATAGAAGCGTGTTCGTTCTGGTTATGGCAGTGTAGAAGTGTGGTCGTTCTGGTTATGGCAGTGTTGAAGTGTGGTCGTTCTGGTTATGGCAGTGTAGAAGTGTGGTAGTTCTGGTTATGGCAGTGTAGAAGTGTAGTCATTCTGGTAATGGCAGTGTAGAAGTATGGTTATTCTGGTTATGGCAGTGTAGAAGTGTGGTCGTTTTGGTTATGGCTGTGTAGAAGGTAGAAGTGCGGTCGTTCTGGTTATGGCAGTGTAAAAGTATGGTCGTTCTGGTTATGGCAGTGTAGAAGTGTAGTCGTTCTGGTAATGGCAGTGTAGAAGTGTGGTCATTCTGGTTATGGCTGTGTAGAAGTGTGGTCGTTCGGGTTTTGGCCGTGTAGAAGTGTGGTCGTTCTGGTAATGGTAGTGTAGAAGTATGGTCATTCTGTTTATGGCGGTGTGGTCTTTCTGGTTATGGCAGTGTGGTCGTTCTGGTTTTGGCCGTGTAGAAGTGTGGTCGTTTTGGTTATGGCAGTGTAGAAGTGTGGTCGTTCTGGTTTTGGCCGTGTAGAAGTGTGGTCGTTCTGGTAATGGCAGTGTAGAAGTGTGGTCATTCTGGTTTTGGCCGTGTAGAAGTGTGGTCGTTCTGGTTATGGCAGTGTAGAAGGTAGAAGTGAGGTCGTTCTGGTTATGGCCGTGTAGAAGTGTGGTTGTTCTGGTTATGGCCGTGTAGAAGTGTGGTAGTTCTGGTTATGGCAGTGTAGAAGTGTGGTCGTTCTGGTTATGGCAGTGTAGAAGTGTGGTCGTTCTGGATATGACTGTGTAGAAGTGTGGTCGTTCTGGTTATGGCAGTGTAGAAATGTAGTCATTCTGGTTATGGCTGTGTAGAAGTGTGGTAGTTCTGGTTATGGCAGTGTAGAAGTGTGGTTGTTCTGCTTATGGCAGTGTAGAAGTGTGGTCATTCTGGTTATGGCAGTGTAGAAGTGTGGTCATTCTGGTTATGGCTGTGTAGAACGTAGAAGTGTGGTCGTTCTGGTTATGGCAGTGTAGAAGGTAGAAGTGTGGTCGTTCTGGTTATGTCAGTGTAGAAGTGTGGTCATTCTGGTTATGGTTGTGTAGAAGTGTGCTTGTTCTGGTTATGGCAGTTTAGAAGTGTGGTCGTTCTAGTTATGACTGTGTAGAAGTGTGGTCATTCTGGTTATGGCAGTGTAGAAGTGTAGTCATTCTGGTTATGGCAGTGTAGAAGTGTGGTCATTCTGGTTATGGCAGTGTAGAAGTATGGTCGTTCTGGTTATGGCAATGTAGAAGTGTAGTCGTTCTGGTTATGGCCGTGAAGAAGTGTGGTTGTTCTGGTTATGGCTGTGTAGAAGTGTGGTCGTTCTGGTTATGGTAGTGTAGAAGTGTGGTCGTTCTAGTTACGGCAGTGTAGAAGTGTGGTCATTCTGATTATGGGTGTGTAGAAGTGTAGTCATTTTGGTTATGGCAATGTAGAAGTGAGGTCGTTCTGGTTATGGCAGTGTCGAAGTGTGGTCGTTCTGGTTATGGCTGTGTAGACATGTGGTCGTACTGGTTATGGCAGTGTAGAAGGTAGAAATGTGGTCGTTTTGGTTATGGCCGTGTAGAAGTGTGGTTGTTCTGGTTATGGCCTTGTAGAAGTGTGGTCGTTCTCGTAATGGCTGTGTAGAAGTGTGGTCGTTCTGGTTATGGCCTTGTAGAAGTGTGGTCGTTCTGGAAATGGCAGTGTAGAAGTGTGGTCGTTCTGGTTATGGCCATGTAGAAGTGTGGTCATTCTGGTTATGGCTGTGTAGAAGTGTGGTCGTTCTGGCTATGGATGTGTAGAAGTGTGGTCGTTCTGGTTACGGCAGTGTTGAAGTGTGGTCGTTAAGATTATGGCCATGTAGAAGTGTAGTCGTTCTGGTTATGGCAGTGTAGAAGTGTGGTCGTTCTCGTAATGGCTGTGTAGAAGTGTGGTCGTTCTGGCTATGGCCTTGTAGAAGTGTGGTCGTTCTGGTAATGGCAGTGTAGAAGTGTGGTCATTCTGGTTATGGCCATGTAGAAGTGTGGTCATTCTGGTTATGGCTGTGTAGAAGTGTGGTCGTTCTGGTTATGGATGTGTAGAAGTGTGGTCGTTCCGGTTATGGCAGTGTTGAAGTGTGGTCGTTCTGGTTATGGCAGTGTAGAAGTGTGGTTGTTCTGGTTATGGCAGTGTAGAAGTGTGGTCGTTCTGGTTATGGCTGTGTAGAAGTGTGGTCGTTCTGGTTATGGCTGTGTAGAAGTGTGGTCGTTCCTGTTATGGCAGTGTAGCAGTGTGGTCGTTCTGGATATGGCAGTGTAGAAGTGAGGTCATTCCGGTTATGGCAGTGTTGAAGTGCGTTCGTTCTGGTTATGGACGTGTAGAAGTGTGGTCGTTCTGGTTATGGGTGTGTAGAAGTGTGGTCGTTCTGGTTATGGCTGTGTAGAAGTGTGGTCGTTCTCGTAATGGCAGTGTAGAAGTGTGGTCGTTCTCATTATGGCAGTATAGAAGTGTGGTCATTCTGGTTATGGCAGTGTAGAAGTGTGGTCATTCTGGTTATGGCCGTGTAGAAGTGTAGTCGTTTTGGTTATGGCAGTGTAGAAGTGAGGTTGTTCTGGTTATGGCTGTGTAGACATGTGGTCGTTCTGGTTATGGCAGTGTAGAAGGTAGAAGTGTGGTCGTTTTGGTTATGGCCGTGTAGAAGTGTGGTTGTTCTGGTTATGGCCTTGAAGAAGTGTGGTCGTTATGGTAATGGCTGTGTAGAAGTGTGGTCGTTCTGGTTATGGCCTTGTAGAAGTGTGGTCGTTCTGGTAATGGCAGTGTAGAAGTGTGGTCGTTCTGGTTATGGCCATGTAGAAGTGTGGTCGTTCTGGTTATGGCTGTGTAGAAGTGTGGTCATTCAGTTTATGGCTGTGTAGAAGTGTGGTCATTCTGGTTATGGCAGTGTAGAAGTGTGGTCGTTCTGGTTATGGATGTGTAGAAGTGTGGTCGTTCTGGTTACGGCAGTGTTGAAGTGTGGTCGTTAAGATTATGGCCATGTAGAAGTGTAGTCATTCTGGTTATGGCAGTGTTGAAGTGTGGTCGTTCTCTTTATGGCAGTGTTGAAGTGTGGTTGTTCTGGTTATGGCAGTGTAGAAGTGAGGTCGTTCCTGTTATGGCAGTGTTGAAGTGTGGTCGTTCTGGTTATGGCAGTGTAGAAGTGTGGTCGTTCTGGTTATGGCTGTGTAGAAGTATGGTCGTTCTGGTTATGGCTGTGTAGAAGTGTGGTCGTTCCTGTGAAGGCAGTGTAGAAGTGTGGTCGTTCTGGATATAGCAGTGTAGAAGTGAGGTCATTCCGGTTATGGCAGTGTTGAAGTGCGTTCGTTCTGGTTATGGATGTGTAGAAGTGTGGTCGTTCTGGTTATGGGTGTGTAGAAGTGTGGTCGTTCTGGTTATGGCTGTGTAGAAGGGTGGTCGTTCTCGTTATGGCAGTGTAGAAGTGTGGTCGTTCTCGTTATGGCAGTATAGAAGAGTGGTTATTCTGGTTATGGCAGTGTAGAAGTGTGGTCGTTCTGGTTATGGCAGTGTAGAAGTGTGGTCGTTCTGGTTATGGCCGTGTAGCCGTGAGATCGTTCTGGTAATGGCAGTGTAGAAGTGTGGTTGTTCTGGTTATGGCAGTGTAGAAGCGTGTTCGTTCTGGTTATGGCAGTGTATAAGTTTGGTCATTCTGGTTCTGGCACTGTTGAAGTGTGGTCTTTCTGGTTATGGCAGTGTAGAAGTGTGGTAGTTCTGGTTATGGCAGTGTAGAAGTGTAGTCATTCTGGTAATGGCAGTGTAGAAGTATGGTCATTCTGGTTATGGCAGTGTAGAAGTGTGGTCGTTCTGGTTATGGCTGTGTAGAAGGTAGAAGTGCGGTCGTTCTGGTTATGGCAGTGTAAAAGTATGGTCGTTCTGGTTATGGCAGTGTAGAAGTGTAGTCGTTCTGGTAATGGCAGTGTAGAAGTATGGTCATTCTGGTTATGGCTGTGTAGAAGTGTGGTCGTTCGGGTTTTGGCCGTGTAGAAGTGTGGTCGTTCTGGTAATGGTAGTGTATAAGTATGGTCATTCTGTTTATGGCGGTATGGTCTTTCTGGTTATGGCAGTGTGGTCGTTCTGGTTTTGGCCGTGTAGAAGTGTGGTCGTTCTGGTTTTGGCCGTGTAGAAGTGTGGTCATTCTGGTTATGGCAGTGTAGAAGTGTGGTCGTTCTGGTTTTGGCCGTGTAGAAGTGTGGTCGTTCTGGTAATGGCAGTGTAGAAGTGTGGTCATTCTGGTTTTGGCCGTGTAGAAGTGTGGTCGTTCTGGTTATGGCAGTGTAGAAGGTAGAAGTGAGGTCGTTCTGGTTATGGCCATGTAGAAGTGTGGTTGTTCTGGTTATGGCCGTGTAGAAGTGTGGTCGTTCTGGTTATGGCAGTGTAGAAGTGTGGTCATTCTGGTTATGGCAGTGTAGAAGTGTGGTCGTTCTGGATATGACTGTGTAGAAGTGTGGTCGTTCTGGTTATGGCAGTGTAGAAATGTAGTCGTTCTGGTTATGGCTGTGTAGAAGTGTGGTAGTTCTGGTTATGGCAGTGTAGAAGTGTGGTTGTTCTGCTTATGGCAGTGTAGAAGTGTGGTTGTTCTGGTTATGGCAGTGTAGAAGTGTGGTCATTCTGGTTATGGCTGTGTAGAACGTAGAAGTGTGGTCGTTCTGGTTATGGCAGTGTAGAAGGTAGAAGTGTGGTCGTTCTGGTTATGTCAGTGTAGAAGTGTGGTCATTCTGGTTATGGCTGTGTAGAAGTGTGCTTGTTCTGGTTATGGCAGTTTAGAAGTGTGGTCATTCTAGTTATGACTGTGTAGAAGTGTGGTCGTTCTGGTTATGGCAGTGTAGAAGTGTGGTCATTCTGGTTATGGCAGTGTAGAAGTGTGGTCGTTCTGGTTATGGCAGTGTAGAAGTATGGTCGTTCTGATTATGGCAATGTAGAAGTGTGGTCGTTCTGGTTATGGCAGTGTAAAAGTGTGGTCGTTCTGGTTATGGCAGTGTAGAAGTGTGGTCGTTCTGGTTATGGCAGTGTAGATGTGTGGTCGTTCTGGTTATGACTGTGTAGAAGTGTGGTAGTTCTGATTATGGCAGTGTAGAATTGTGGTCGTTCTGGTTAATGCCGTCTAGAAGTGTGGTCGCTCTGGTTATGGCAGTGTAGAAGTATGGTCATTCTGGTTAAGGCAGTGTAGAAGTGTGGTCGTTCTGGTTATGGCCGTGTAGACGTGAGGTCGTTCTGGTAATGGCAGTGTAGAAGTGTGGTTGTTCTGGTTATGGCAGTGTAGAAGCGTCTTTGTTCTGGTTATGGCAGTGTAGAAGTGTGGTCGTTCTGGTTATGGCAGTATACAAGTGTGGTCGTTCTGGTTATGGCAGTGTAGAAGTGTGGTCGTTCTGGTTATGGCAGTGTAGAAGAGTGGTCGTTCTGGTTATGGCAGTGTAGAAATGTGGTCATTCTGATTATGACTGTGTAGAAGTGTGGTCGTTCTGGTTATGGCAGTGTAGAAGTGTGGTCGTTCTGGTTATGGCCGTCTAGAAGTGTGGTCGTTCTGGTTATGGCAGTGTAGAAGTGTGGTCGTTCTGGTTATGGCAGTGTAGAAGTGTGGTCGTTCTGGTTATGGCCGTGTAGACGTGAGATCGTTCTGGTAATGGCAGTGTAGAAGTGAGGTTGTTCTGGTTATGGCAGTGTAGAAGCGTGTTCGTTCTGGTTATGGCAGTGTAGAAGTGTGGTCGTTCTGGTTATGGCAGTGTAGAAGTGTGGCCGTTCTGGTTATGGCAGTGTAGAAGTGTGGTAGTTCTGGTTATGGCAGTGTAGAAGTGTAGTCGTTCTGGTAATGGCAGTGTACAAGTATGGTCATTCTGGTTATGGCAGTGTAGAAGTGTGGTCGTTCTGGTTATGGCTGTGTAGAAGGTAGAAGTGCGGTCGTTCTGGTTATGGCAGTGTAAAAGTATGGTCGTTCTGGTTATGGCACTGTAGAAGTGTAGTCGTTCTGGTAATGGCAGTGTAGAAGTGTGGTCATTCTGGTTATGGCTGTGTAGAAGTGTGGTCGTTCGGGTTTTGGCCATGTAGAAGTGTGGTCGTTCTGGTAATGGCAGTGTAGAAGTGTGGTCATTCTGTTTATGGCGGTGTGGTCTTTCTGGTTATGGCAGTGTGGTCGTTCTGGTTTTGGCTGTGTAGAAGTGTGGTCATTCTGGTTATGGCAGTGTAGAAGTGTGGTCGTTCTGGTTTTGGCCGTGTAGAAGTGTGGTCGTTCTGGTAATGGCAGTGTAGAAGTGTGGTCATTCTGGTTTTGGCCGTGTAGAAGTGTGGTCGTTCTGGTTATGGCAGTGTAGAAGGTAGAAGTGAGGTCGTTCTGGTTATGGCCGTGTAGAAGTGTGGTTGTTCTGGTTATGGCCGTGTAGAAGTGTGGTCGTTCTGGTTATGGCAGTGTAGAAGTGTGGTCGTTCTGGTTATGACAGTGTAGAAGTGTGGTCGTTCTGGATATGACTGTGTAGAAGTGTGGTCGTTCTGGTTATGGCAGTGTAGAAATTTAGTCGTTCTGGTTATGGCTGTGTAGAAGTGTGGTAGTTCTGGTTATGGCAGTGTAGAAGTGTGGTTGTTCTGCTTATGGCAGTGTAGAAGTGTGGTCATTCTGGTTATGGCAGTGTAGAAGTGTGGTCATTCTGGTTATGGCTGTGTAGAACGTAGAAGTGTGGTCGTTCTGGTTATGGCAGTGTAGAAGGTAGAAGTGTGGTCGTTCTGGTTATGGCAGTGTAGAAGTGTGGTCATTCTGGTTATGGCTGTGTAGAATTGTGCTTGTTCTGGTTATGGCAGTTTAGAAGTGTGGTCGTTCTAGTTATGACTGTGTAGAAGTGTGGTCGTTCTGGTTATGGCAGTGTAGAAGTGTGGTCATTCTGGTTATGGCAGTGTAGAAGTGTGGTCGTTCTGCTTATGGCAGTGTAGAAGTATGGTCGTTCTGTTTATGGCAATGTAGAAGTGTGGTCGTTCTGGTTATGGCCGTGAAGAAGTGTGGTTGTTCTGGTTATGGCTGTGTAGAAGTGTGGTCGTTCTGGTTATGGTAGTGTAGAAGTGTGGTCGTTCTAGTTATGGCAGTGTAGAAGAGTGGTCATTCTGGTTATGGCCGTGTAGAAGTGTAGTCGTTTTGGTTATGGCAGTGTTCAAGTGAGGTCGTTCTGGTTATGGCAGTGTAGAAGTGTGGTCATTCTGGTTATGGCTGTGTAGACATGTGGTCGTTCTGGTTATGGCAGTGTAGAAGGTAGAAGTGTGGTCGTTTTGGTTATGGCCGTGTAGAAGTGTGGTTGTTCTGGTTATGGCCTTGTAGAAGTGTGGTCGTTCTCGTAATAGCCGTGTAGAAGTGTGGTCGTTCTGGTTATGGCCTTGTAGAAGTGTGGTCGTTCTGGTAATGGCAGTGTAGAAGTGTGGTCGTTCTGGTTATGGCCATGTAGAAGTGTGGTCGTTCTGGTTATGGCTGTGTAGAAGTGTGGTCATTCAGTTTATGGCTGTGTAGAAGTGTGGCCATTCTGGTTATGGCAGTGTAGAAGTGTGGTCGTTCTGGTTATGGATGTGTAGAAGTGTGGTCGTTCTGGTTAAGGCAGTGTTGAAGTGTGGTCGTTAAGATTATGGCCATGTAGAAGTGTAGTCATTCTGGTTATGGCAGTGTTGAAGTGTGGTCATTCTCTTTATGGCAGTGTTGAAGTGTGGTTGTTCTGCTTATGGCAGTGTAGAAGTGAGGTCGTTCCGGTTATGGCAGTGTTGAAGTGAGGTCGTTCTGGTTATGGCAGTGTAGAAGTGTGGTTGTTCTGGTTATGGCAGTGTAGAAGTGTGGTCGTTCTGGTTATGGCTGTGTAGAAGTGTGGTCGTTCCTGTTATGGCTGTGTAGAAGTGTGGTCATTCTGGATATGGCAGTGTAGAAGTGAGGTCATTCCGGTTATGGCAGTGTTGAAGTGCGTTCGTTCTGGTTATGGATCTGTAGAAGTGTGGTCGTTCTGGTTATGGGTGTGTAGAAGTGTGATCATTCTGGTTATGGCTGTGTAGAAGTGTGGTCGTTCTCGTTATGGCAGTGTAGAAGTGTGGTCGTTCTCGTTATGGCAGTATAGAAGAGTGGCCATTCTGGTTATGGCAGTGTTGAAGTGTTGTCGTTCTGGTTATGGCAGTGTAGAAGTGTGGTCGTTCTGGTTATGGCCGTGTAGACGTGAGATCGTTCTGGTAATGGCAGTGTAGAAGTGTGGTTGTTCTGGTTATGGCTGTATAGAAGCGTGTTCGTTCTGGTTATGGCAGTGTAGAAGTGTGGTCGTTCTGGTTATGGCAGTGTTGAAGTGTGGTCGTTCTGGTTATGGCAGTGTAGAAGTGTGGTAGTTCTGGTTATGGCAGTGTAGAAGTGTAGTCATTCTGGTAATGGCAGTGTAGAAGTATGGTTATTCTGGTTATGGCAGTGTAGAAGTGTGATCGTTTTGGTTATGGCTGTGTAGAAGGTAGAAGTGCGGTCGTTCTGGTTATGGCAGTGTAAAAGTATGGTCGTTCTGGTTATGGCAGTGTAGAAGTGTAGTCGTTCTGGTAATGGCAGTGTAGAAGTGTGGTCATTCTGGTTATGGCTGTGTAGAAGTGTGGTCGTTCGGGTTTTGGCCGTGTAGAAGTGTGGTCATTCTGGTAATGGTAGTGTAGAAGTATGGTCATTCTGTTTATGGCGGTGTGGTCTTTCTGGTTATGGCAGTGTGGTCGTTCTGGTTTTGGCCGTGTAGAAGTGTGGTCGTTTTGGTTATGGCAGTGTAGAAGTGTGGTCGTTCTGGTTTTGGCCGTGTAGAAGTGTGGTCGTTCTGGTAATGGCAGTGTAGAAGTGTGGTCATTCTGGTTTTGGCCGTGTAGAAGTGTGGTCGTTCTGGTTATGGCAGTGTAGAAGGTAGAAGTGAGGTCGTTCTGGTTATGGCCGTGTAGAAGTGTGGTTGTTCTGGTTATGGCCGTGTAGAAGTGTGGTAGTTCTGGTTATGGCAGTGTAGAAGTGTGGTCGTTCTGGTTATGGCAGTGTAGAAGTGTGGTCGTTCTGGATATGACTGTGTAGAAGTGTGGTCGTTCTGGTTATGGCAGTGTAGAAATGTAGTCGTTCTGGTTATGGCTGTGTAGAAGTGTGGTAGTTCTGGTTATGGCAGTGTAGAAGTGTGGTTGTTCTGCTTATGGCAGTGTAGAAGTGTGGTCATTCTGGTTATGGCAGTGTAGAAGTGTGGTCATTCTGGTTATGGCTGTGTAGAACGTAGAAGTGTGGTCGTTCTGGTTATGGCAGTGTAGAAGGTAGAAGTGTGGTCGTTCTGGTTATGTCAGTGTAGAAGTGTGGTCATTCTGGTTATGGCTTTGTAGAAGTGTGCTTGTTCTGGTTATGGCAGTTTAGAAGTGTGGTCGTTCTAGTTATGACTGTGTAGAAGTGTGGTCATTCTGGTTATGGCAGTGTAGAAGTGTAGTCATTCTGGTTATGGCAGTGTAGAAGTGTGGTCATTCTGGTTATGGCAGTGCAGAAGTATGGTCGTTCTGGTTATGGCAATGTAGAAGTGTAGTCGTTCTGGTTATGGCCGTTAAGAAGTGTGGTTGTTCTGGTTATGGCTGTGTAGAAGTGTGGTCGTTCTGGTTATGGTAGTGTAGAAGTGTGGTCGTTCTAGTTACGGCAGTGTAGAAGTGTGGTCATTCTGATTATGGGTGTGTAGAAGTGTAGTCATTTTGGTTATGGCAATGTAGAAGTGAGGTCGTTCTGGTTATGGCAGTGTCGAAGTGTGGTCGTTCTGGTTATGGCTGTGTAGACATGTGGTCGTACTGGTTATGGCAGTGTAGAAGGTAGAAGTGTGGTCGTTTTGGTTATGGCCGTGTAGAAGTGTGGTTGTTCTGGTTATGGCCTTGTAGAAGTGTGGTCGTTCTCGTAATGGCTGTGTAGAAGTGTGGTCGTTCTGGTTATGGCCTTGTAGAAGTGTGGTCGTTCTGGAAATGGCAGTGTAGAAGTGTGGTCGTTCTGGTTATGGCCATGTAGAAGTGTGGTCATTCTGGTTATGGCTGTGTAGAAGTGTGGTCGTTCTGGTTATGGATGTGTAGAAGTGTGGTCGTTCTGGTTACGGCAGTGTTGAAGTGTGGTCGTTAAGATTATGGCCATGTAGAAGTGTAGTCATTCTGGTTATGGCAGTGTAGAAGTGTGGTCGTTCTCGTAATGGCTGTGTAGAAGTGTGGTCGTTCTGGTTATGGCCTTGTAGAAGTGTGGTCGTTCTGGTAATGGCAGTGTAGAAGTGTGGTCGTTCTGGTTATGGCCATGTAGAAGTGTGGTCATTCTGGTTATGGCTGTGTAGAAGTGTGGTCGTTCTGGTTATGGATGTGTAGAAGTGTGGTCGTTCTGGTTACGGCAGTGTTGAAGTGTGGTCATTAAGATTATGGCCATGTAGAAGTGTAGTCGTTCTGGTTATGGCAGTGTTGAAGTGTGGTCGTTCTCTTTATGGCAGTGTTGAAGTGTGGTTGTTCTGGTTATGGCAGTGTAGAAGTGAGGTCGTTCCGGTTATGGCAGTGTTGAAGTGTGGTCGTTCTGGTTATGGCAGTGTAGAAGTGTGGTTGTTCTGGTTATGGCAGTGTAGAAGTGTGGTCGTTCTGGTTATGGCTGTGTAGAAGTGTGGTCGTTCTGGTTATGGCTGTGTAGAAGTGTGGTCGTTCCTGTTATGGCAGTGTAGCAGTGTGGTCGTTCTGGATATGGCAGTGTAGAAGTGAGGTCATTCCGGTTATGGCAGTGTTGAAGTGCGTTCGTTCTGGTTATGGACGTGTAGAAGTGTGGTCATTCTGGTTATGGGTGTGTAGAAGTGTGGTCGTTCTGGTTATGGCTGTGTAGAAGTGTGGTCGTTCTCGTAATGGCAGTGTAGAAGTGTGGTCGTTCTCATTATGGCAGTATAGAAGTGTGGTCATTCTGGTTATGGCAGTGTAGAAGTGTGGTCGTTCTGGTTATGGCTGTGTAGAAGTGTGGTCATTCTGGTTATGGCAGTGTAGAAGTGTGGTCGTTCTGGTTATGGCCGTGTAGAAGTGTGGTCGTTCTGGTTATGGCAGTGTTGAAGTATGGTCATTCTGGTTATGGCAGTGTTGAAGTGTGGTTGTTCTGGTTATGGCAGTGTAGAAGTGTGGTCACTCTGGTTATGGCTGTGTAGAAGTGTGGTCGTTCTGGTTATGGCCATGTAGAAGTGTGGTCGTTCTGATTATAGCCATGTAGAAGTGTGGTCGTTCTGGTTATGGCTGTGTATAAGTGTGGTCGTTCTGGTTATGGCAATGTAGAAGTGTCGTTGTTCTGGTTATGGCTGTGTAGAAGTGTGGTCGTTCTGGTTATGGCTGTGTAGAAGGTAGAAGCGTGGTCATTCTGGTTATGGGAGGGTAGAAGTGTGGTCGTTCTGGTTATGGCTGTATAGAAGGTAGAAGTGTGGTCATTCTGGTTATGGCCGGGTAGAAGTGTGGTCGTTCTGGTTATGGTTGTGTAAAAGGTAGAAGTGTGGTCATTCTGGTTATGGCAGTGTAGAAGTTTGGTTGTTCAGGTTATGGCAGTGTTGAAGTGTGGTCGTTCTGGTTATGGCTGTGTAGAAGTGTGGTCGTTCTGGTTATGGCGGTGTAGAAGTGTGGTCGTTCTGGTTATGGCTGTGTAGAAGTGTGGTTGTTCTGGTTATGGCTGTGTTGAAGGTAGAAGTGTGGTCGTTCTGCTTATGGTCGTGTAGAAGGTAGAAGTGTGGTCGTTCTGGTCATGGCCTTGTAGAAGTGAGGTCGTTCTGGTTATGGCTGTGTAGAAGTGTGGTCATTCTAGTTATGGCTGTGTAGAAGTGTGGTCGTTTCTGGTTATGGCAGTGTAGAAGTGTGGTCGTTCTGCTTATGGCTGTGTAGAAGTGTGGTTGTTCTGGTTATGGCAGTTTAGAAGTGTGGTCGTTCTGGATATGTGTTTTTTTTTTTTTTTTTTTTTTTTTTTTTTAAGAGACAATGAACGGAGGAAGGAAAAACACATAAAACTAAAAGGTCCATTTGCCTAAAGGCATCCTCTATTCATAAAATGTTTGTAACAACTGGATTTAAACATTTGTAGATTGTAAGTTTGTGGAAAGCAATTCGAGGGAAGTGAATTCCCAAGAGTAGTAGCTCTGGGGATAAATGAATTCTGATAAGCAGAAGTTCTGCATTGTGGAGGAAAAAGTGTAAATTCATGGGCGCTCTCAGCTGCCCTAGTTATACGGGGAAAAATGTGGAGAGGCGGCACAATTGAAGCAAGTTCCTCGGAACAATTGCTGTGAAAATATCTGTAGAATAATGCAAGGGATGCAACGTTTTTTTGCATGGATAATGTAGGAAGGTCCTGTGTGATTGCAGGGTTGTTTATTAATCTAATAGCTTTATTTTGAATTTTGTCCAACTGCCTCAATGCAACCACTCCACTTCCACCCCACAGAGGTGAACAGTAATCCATCTGAGAACACACATGACTTTTATATATTACGGCCAACTGCTCGTCAGTGAAGAATTCTCGAACTCTGAACAGGAGTCCCAGTTTTTTAGAGGCATTCTTAGCAATGCTTCTAACATAATGTGTCCAGCTCAAGTTAGTAGTTAATGTTACACCGAGAATGTCAATACTAGGGGAAGTGGGAATATTTACATCATTAAAAAATATATGGGAGTCAGTGAGATTCTGTCGGTTAGAAAATTGAATGTACTTGGTTTTCTGTGCATTAAAGGAATCTAGATTTTTTTTGTCCCCATTCATTAATTCTAGAAAGGTCCTGGTTCAGAGAAATTTCAGTGTTTATTTTTGAATTTATAAGATCGGGTTGAGTGAAAGAATTGGTAAATGTGAAGGAACTGTGGAGTGTTGAGTCATCTGCGTAGGAATGTATTGGAATATGAGTGGTAGATATGAGATCATTGATATGAACGAGGAACAGAGTTGGGGCCAAAACTGATCCCTGGGGAACACCAGCATTTATTGAGTGAAATTGAGAATAAAGGCCATCTACCATTACACATATTTTTTCTGTTATGAAGATAAGAAGAAATTAGTGGAACTAATGATGCAAGGCCGTAGTGTGACATCTTCGACAATAAGGATTGATGCCAGACTCTATCAAATGCCTTTGATATATCCAGTGCTTTTGTATGTGTTTCACCATGTTGGTCTGTAGCTTGGTTGATTTGATGAGTAAGAAGGCAAAGAATGTCTGCAGTTGATCGACATCGTCTAAAACCATATTGCCTTTCACTGATTAATTTATTATTCTCAAGATGCTTAATTATGTGATTATTTAATATAATTTCAAAGAATTTACCAAGAGTAGAAGTTATAGCTATTGGTCTGTAGTTTGATGGATCTGAAGAGGCACCTTTTTTAGGAACTGGATGGATGTTTGCTTCATTCCAGGGTTCTGGGAAGCATGAGGTATGAGTACACAGACGGAAACATTTTGCCAATACAGGAGCGAGCACCAAGGAGCAATTCTTCAGTACTATTGGAGGAATTTCATCTGGACCAGGAGCCTTATCTACTGAGAGATTCTGCAAAATAGTTTTGACATGTCTGGTGTGGATCTTAAGTGAGGGAATTTCAGGCGAATTAAAATTAAGTACAGGGACATCTTGCTTTATTTCATCTAAGGTTGAGTTGCTGGAGAAAATATCCGCAAGAAGGTTAGCTTTACCTCGTGGGACACTTACAAGATTGCCAGTCGGAGATTTTAATGGTGGAATGGATGAAGCAGTAGTGAAGTTGGATTTGAATGAGTTAAGAGTAGACCAAAATATTTTGTTATCATTTGGATTATTTAGAAGTTTATTTGCCTGTTTGTGGAGAAAGTTTGATTTAGTTAGGTTTAATACAGTTTTGGCATGATTTCTGATGTTTCTAAAGTAATTAAAGGCTTCATGTGTTTTTGATCTTGTGTATGCATTGTAGGCTATTGCTTTTTGTTCAGTTATTCTAGCACAATTATGGTCAAACCATTTAGGTGAATTAGATCTTTTACTGTACTTTTGATGAGGAATAAAAGTTTCCATTCCAATTTTTACAAAATCTTGTATGTGGCTCAAGGTGGAGTGTGCATCATTAGAAAAGAAAGAGGTCCAGGGAATATCAATAAAGAAACCTTGAAGACCCTCCCAGTCTGCCCTATCGTAATGCCATTTAGTCACCAAAACAGGTTCAGAGTGGGAAGGTGTGGTAGGTGATAGACAGGTGGCCTGTATCAGACAGTGATCAGAAGATCCAAGCGGGGACCTCACTGTAACATCATAATTTTCTGAATTGGTTGTTAACCCGTACAGCCCCTGCGACGCATCTGACGCGTCGGCGATGTATGTAACGCACAGCCCCAGGGACGCGTCTGACGAGTCGCCCTAATTGCTCCGACCATAACCTCAGGTGTAGCCACTCGAGAGGGCTCAGATTTCTATGGGAACTGTGTACGTATCCCACGCAACCGTGCCGATGGTTGAAAACTCTCAAAGTCCACGTGCGTGCGCGTGAGCGCGCAATAACCTGTTTTTTTGGGGTAATTGCCTTCAAATTTTTACTCTTGTTAAATACATTTTCGGGGGCTCTGTAGGACCATTCTTTAAGCTTTTTGAGCGGTTTTTCGTGGTTTTTCCTTCATTCCTAACCCATTCGCTATTGTTTCTGGAATAAAACCATTTTTTGAAAACCGGCCGGGTTCTGGTGAACAAACATTACAAAACTAGCCGGGGCTCCACGGGTTAAAAATAAGTCCAGTAGGTGGGAATTATAATTAAGATTATCTGGTACACGGGTGGGTTGGTTGACTAGTTGAGTGAGATTAAATGAGTCTGCAAATAGCTCACATTCAAGACCAGCATCATCAGTCCTGGCTGAATGAGTGAGCCATTCAACATTATGGACATTAAAATCACCCAACACAGTGATTTCAGAAGAAGCATTTAAGTTGAGGACACTGAGTTGTGAGGACAGAGAATCAAAAAGACTTTGCTCTGGAGGAGTATTTGGGGAACGGTAGATGCAACATATGTATTTAAATTTGCCAGCAGAAATTAATTTGTATATAGAATAATCAAAATAGGGACAATTGAAACTAGTAACCTCCTCCAGGGCAATTTCAGATTTTGCGAAGCAACATACACCTCCTTTAGGTCTGAAATTTTGGAGCAGTTGATAACCTGGAAAATTAAATCTAGACGTGTCAGATGTGGATGTTACTTGAGTCTCTGTCAAAAAAAGGAGAGTAGGGGATTCTGCTTGAAGAAATTGGTGTACAGAATTGATGTTAGAGTGAAGTCCCCTTATATTATGTGACGCACCCAGTGCGTGGCAACGTAACCTGATTGTACTCCTTGGTACTCCACTGTACCGCCACGGTACCGCGCTGTACCGTGCTGGCTGCTTATATTGAGTGTGACAACGTATAACTATGTTCTTTGTATCTCTGCAAAGGTCTCGTCATGTGCTAACCAGTGGTGGGTTTTGTTTTAAGCCATGTCGAGACCTTCCATTTAATATGTAGTATCAATAGAGAAGTTGATAGATGAGACAATAGGAATTCAGAGAGAGAGAGTGAGTTAGTCTTCAGAGCGAGAGGGTAGCAACGCGCCACGCTGCCGGAGTGGTGGTTGCCAGACGTATGGACCGGTTGGCAGCCTTGCGCTTATAGCTAGGTGCGACAGGGTTGGTAGTCCATTGCCGCCTGCCTATGCTGCCTGGGTTGCCCATGTTGTCGTACTGCACATTGCATGGAGGCTCGCTGTGTGTTCCATGATCAGGTTGCCTAGAACCTTTGAGATTCTAACATCCCTTGCCCTCTCTCCCAATTTCTCACGGTTGCACTCTTTCTCTCTGACGACATTACTCTCATTTCATTCTTCTCTCTATTTAAATGCATACCCTTCCCTTGAGGTCCTAAAGGAGTTTCAGCACTCACCTCTCGTATTACTCTTAGGACAAGTATATATTTACATGTATTAGATTTAAGGGGTTAATGTGAACAGCGATCTTCTTGATGAGGATAGTTGGTGAACGTTCTACATGTTCACGAGTTATATGCCCAGCTCATCATCCAATTTGTGACTAGACTAGTGCCATGTGTAAGAGCCCGACCATGCCCAGGAGTTGTCTGTAGAGGGGCGAGGACTTAGCCTTGATTTGCCTACCGAGCCAGGAGCGAGTGCAGTACCAGAGACTACAGCTCGCTCGTAGTGCCGGTATAGTAGAGTAACGTAATTTATCTGTCCTTGTGTTCTCTACAGTCTTTTCCTGGGTTCTCGCTTTCGGTGCTGGGACTCGTTGTTCCTGTGACTTGGCCTGCTAGCTAGAACACATGGGGATGATGAGTGGGTGATATCTTTATTTTACTATGCATTGCAGCTCTCTTTAAGTTTATGTATATAACACTTTACAATACACATTACTCACACACAAGACAACACTATTAATACTTTCATGTATCAATTAACTGCACTGTCGTTTTGCTGCTGTTTCCGGAGTTCTATTGCGTAGGGCGCATACGGACTCAGAGGGGAGACAGAGTGAGAGAAGCGAAGTAGCCTATGCGGTAGTAGGCTACCGGCGCAGTACTGTTGCCTGCAACCTTTTAGTTATTCCAAGTATAGATTCATTATTACAATAAGTGACTACTGTTTATGTTCCTTCCATGTGTATTATTAGGTATCTACTGGATCATGAACATCTTGTATGCTACATGCTAGTGCATGTTAGTAGGGGACAGTTATTCTAGTGCACGCGCTTTCAAGTAGGCGTGTACATTTGTCATTTAGCATTTCACTGTCATACCTTTAGCCTGCTTCTATTCTACATTATTAGAGGCTTAATATTAACGTAGTTTCTTGAGTATTGCATTTCTTTAGTAATAACGTAACCTATAAATGTCTGAGGGAGTTTAGCCTCATAGCCTACCCCTGTTGTACACTTTCGCCGAGTTAAGGTACCTCGTTACCATAGACGATAACTCTGTAGGGCGTTGGTGCTTTTGTTGTCTGGAGCATATAGTATTTGGGACTGGAATCGAGCGTGTCGTTGTCACATAAGCCATTTCTGTCCTACGATCAAGAATCCCGAATATGTATTGCCGATCCAGCCGTAACAAAATGGCGACCTTGCACAAGATTCAGTAGTATCCTATCACATGTTTTTTGGAGAACTATTCTATGCTACCTAGTAGAGCTGGCTAGAATTTTCTTGCATATTGGAGGAATTTTTATTGTGTCATTATTGTATTGGTGGACTTGCAGATTGTTTCGTTGGGGGTGTCTAGAGTAGAGTCATTCAAGCATCTTTAACATTTTGTGAGTCGAGACTGCAATTAGTAATAAGCACTTTTTTTTTTTTATGAACAGCAATTGTATAACCAGCACTATGTCTAATGACTCATCATTTACGGGGGAGGATAACACGGTACAGCCTAGTAACCAGCAAGTACAACAGATGTTTAGGGAGGGGAGTGTTATAAGTGAAGAGAGGGATGCCCGGGCATTTTTGCAGACACCTTTGACCGAACAGCGCCTGCAGGCTATTGATTGTTACGGTCTTCGCTGTTTAGCCACGGTTTTGGGGCGGGACTGTCCTGACAGTTGGCCCAAGAAGAATTTGGTGGCATGTTTGTTGGGTGATGGCGATGGGGCGGTGGGTGGAGTGGGGTCTTGGGGGGTTCCCTCCAAGCCTCCATTCCACTCTACCCCTGAGCTGGGCCCTCAGCCAGCGAGTCTTAGCACGATGCAGCAGGAGGGTTCTCAAGGGCAAGCTGGCTTACCCGTAAACACGTCTCGGTGTGGATCCCCCATTTTGTGCTCTCCCCCCCCAGGCCTGTCTCCTGAGATGTTATTCCAGCTAGAACTAGCTAAGTTTAAGCTGCAGGAGACTCAGATACAACAGGCTAGTATAGAACGCATAGAGGTTGCTAGAATCCAAGCCAATCAGGATGCAACCAGGTACCAGGCTGAAATGGATGTCGAGAAGTCTAGAGTAGAGACCACGGGGCGTCATCTCGGTGGTGGGCACCGGGTTACAGACTCACTTTCGCATTTAATTAAGTTAGTACCCGCATTTGATGAGACAGCAGTGACTGAGTTTTTTGCTCGTTTCGAAAAGAAGTGTCGTGAGTATGACTGGCCGGAGGTTAAATGGGCAGCATTAGTTTCATCACGTCTAGTGGGTAAGGGGTTGAAAGCCTACGATGCACTGTCACTGGACGAGAGTGTAGTGTATGGACTGGTGAAGGAGGCTGTGCTCCGGGCCTACGAACTGCAACCCGAAACTTATAGATTGAAGTTCCGTGGCGTGAATAAGAAGAGCGACGTCAGTTTTATGGAGCACGCACGGGACTTAACAGATGCAGGTAATAACTGGTTTCGGTCCGAGCACGCAGAGTCGGCTGAGGAAATTAAGCAACTTTTCTATCTGGAACAGTTTTACAAATGTACTGGAACCGATCTAACGCTGAACATTAAGGAAAAATGTCCCAAGACAGTAGAGGAGGCTGCCAAGATGGCAGACCTCAGATTATCATTGATTCGTGGTTGCGGTGCCGCTCAGAGGGCTGAGTCAGGGCAGAAGGGGCGCTATACCCCACCCACCAGAGTTTTCAATAATAACCAATCCTATGACACACATAACCACACTAAATGCATTGCACCTAATAACACCTACAAACACAAGCCTCTCCCGTTTACTAAAGGTCAGGCGCCTTCTTCGCCCGCACAAGGGAAGAAGCCCATTGGGGATGTGAAATGTTACAAATGTCAGAAGCTAGGCCATTATTCACGTGAGTGCCCTAGTAACACTCCCGCTAAGCCGGTGTCATTGGTTCACAGTATCGGTGTGTCTCTGAAGGCTGCAGCAACTGCCCGGGGTAGGTTGTCAGCAGCTGAGGCACACGCGGTAAAGAAGCGTACGGAAGGCTCGACACCTGTCCGGGACACTTTCTGTAGCCATCGGGGACACGGGTTTGTGAGCTGGGGGAGTGAACTACGGAGGGTTGACTTGCTGAGGGATACGGGGGCTTCGCAAACTTTGTTGAGGAACTTCACAGGGAAACCGATAAATGCGGCCAGAGTTGTTGTGGTGCAGGGTATAAATGCTACGAGGTCATACCCACTTGTGAGGTTGGAGTTGAGAGTGGGAGAGGTGTGCAGGGAGCTGGATGTAGGGATCGTTGAGTGTTTGCCAGTTGAGGGCGTCGACCTTCTTCTCGGCAACGACTTTGCGGTGCCCACTTCCGGGACTCCACCCTTAGTCGTTGCCGAGAGGGCGGCCGACGTGGATGGTGAGAATCGGGAATGGGTTGGGAGGTGCCAACAGGATAAGATGGCCTGTGTGGTAACCCGATCTCGCTCTGCGGCTCCTGCACAGCCTAGCACTCAACCTCGGGGACAGTGGAGGAAGGATCAGGAGAAGGTTGCTAAGGGCAGGAAAAGGGACATTGATTCTGCTGCACTTCTCGGCGATTCGGTACTTGGACCTATAATAAACACGGGAGTTGACTCTGGCCCAGATATGGTGTGTAACAAGGCAGAGTTGGGTAAGACTTCGCGTGAGGCAAGAGCTGTAGCGAGAGCCACTAAGGCAGTAGAGCCTACTAGCCGGGGTAATGTCTTATTACAAAACCATCTTGATGCATTGACGCCCAGGGACATTAGTGAGCAGCAGCTGCAAGACGCTAGCCTAGCTCGTTATAGCAATGGTGCCATAGAGTTGGAGGAAGATGGGGATGCGAAGCCGGGAGATTTCTTTAGGCTCAACAGGATATTGTACCGCAGATTTCTAGACCCCAAATCGAAGTGGGAGGGCGGTGCGAGGGTAGTAGACCAGGTGGTTGTTCCAAATAAGTATAGAGAGTCCTTATTGTGTCTGGCGCATGATGTGCCGGTGGCGGGTCATTTGGGGGTAACAAAAACATTGGCGGCATTGGGCAGGTTTTTCTGGTGGCCTGGGGTCAAGGCTGATGTCTGTGCATGGGTGGCTGGGTGTGCGACCTGCCAGACAACGGGGAAGCCTAACCAGACCATCCCGAAGGCATCTTTGTTTCCCATACCTGTCACCGGGCCTCCGTTCAGCAAAGTTGTAGTAGATTTGGTTGGCCCTTTCCCGCCTACTAGTAGTGGCAATAAATTCCTGTTGACAGTCATGGATGTGGCTACGAGATACCCGGACGCATACCCCATGAGAAACGGCTCGGCAAAGGCAGTTGTTAAAAACTTATTATTGTTCTGTTCCCGTTATGGATTTCCACGTGAGGTGCAGTCAGACCAGGGGAGCAATTTTACATCCAAATTGTTCAAGCAAACCCTTCAGTTGCACGGTATATGTTCTGTAGTGTCGTCAGCCTACCATCCCGAGAGTCAGGGAGTCTTGGAGCGGTGGCACTCGACCCTGAAGAGTATGCTACGCTGTTACTGTGCAGAACATGACACTGATTGGGATTTGGGTCTGCCGTATGTTCTGTTCGCTGCACGTGAAGTCCCAGGAGAGAGCCTGGGGTTCAGTCCAAATCAACTAGTCTTTGGCCATAATGTGAGAGGACCTTTAAGTATGGTGAAAGAGATCTGGGAGGGCGAAGAGAAGCCGGGGTCTGTACTTAAATATATCCTTGAGAGCCGGGAGAGACTTATAGGTTGCATGGCAGCGGCAGGTAATAACTTGGTTAATGCACAGGCGGTCATGAAGCACCAGTATGACGCCAAGGTGAAGCTTCGGGAGTTTTCGGTGGGTCAGGAGGTAATGTTGCTTTTACCTTTGCCTGGACACCCCCTTTCTGCCAAGTTCATTGGGCCGTATGTGGTGGCTAAGAAACTGTCCGACCTTGATTATCTCGTTGCAACACCTGACCGTAGAAAAAAACATCAGTTATGTCATGTTAACCTCATGAAAGAGTATGTGAGACGCCCCTCAGAGCCTCTCACTGTCCCTGTGCTGGCCTGCAGCGGCCAGGGTGGAGAAGGAGGTGGGGACAGTCATGCTGCTGAGGAGGATAGCTGGGACTGTGTCATTTCCGCGGAACAGTGGGCGGGGAATACTGAACAAGAGGCTAGGCAAGCTGTAAGTCACCTGCCTGAGCACCAGGGTGCTGCTGTCCTAGGCCTGTTCAGGTCATACCCCTCTGTTTTCGCCGAACACCCAGGTCTCACTACTCAGGTAACGCACGACGTGGACGTCGGTGATAATGTGCCCTTCAAGTCAGTGCCCTACCGTGTGCCCCCGGTAAAGTTGCCAGCTTTACGGGAGGAGTTAAAGTACATGGTTGAGAGAGGGATGATCACTGAAGGTTATGTGAAGTGGACATCACCCGTCACGTTGCAGCCAAAACCTGACGGCAAGGTGCGGTTCTGCATAGATTTTCGTAGGCTAAATGGCTTGACCACTACCAACCCTTACCCTTTGCCTCGAGTTGACGACAGCGTGGACAAGATAGGGAATGCAAAGTACCTTACTAAAATTGATCTTGTAAAAGGCTACTGGCAAGTACCCCTGTCGGACCGAGCTAAGCAAGTTTGTGGTTTTGTGGTAGATGGCAAGACCTACCAATGTAACGTAATGCCTTATGGGCTTAAGAACGCATCTGCCACGTTTCAGAACCTGATGAACGATATTTGTGACGAAATCCCTAACTGCACGGTCTACCTTGATGACGTGATAGTGTATGATGACAATTTTGATAATCACCTAAGGCACTTAGAGACCCTGTTTGGGAAGTTGCACGATGCTGGGCTGGTGGTGAACCTGAGGAAGTGCGAGTTTGTAAAGGCTACTGTGCAGTATCTTGGCTTCGTGGTCGGGTTAGGCCGGGTGTGCCCCCCCCTGAGCAAGATACAGGCTATCAATATGTTTCCCAGGCCCACCACTAAGCGCCAGGTCATGCGGTTCCTAGGTATGATAGGCTATTATAGGCGCTTCATCCGGGGATACTCTACTGTCTTAGCACCGTTAACTGATCTACTGTCGAAGTCAGTGAAGTTCTGTTGGGCTGCGGAGTGTCAGAGGGCTTTCGACCTAGTCAAGCACCTGCTGTGTACACATCCGATTTTGAGAGCCCCAGACTTCTCCAGGAGTTTTCAGCTGGCGACTGATGCCAGCGGTGTGGGTGCCGGGGCAGTGTTACTGCAGACTGATTCCGAGGGCTTGGAACACCCAGTGAGCTTCTTTTCTCGCAAGTTTAATTCGGTACAAAGGAATTACTCGACTATAGAGAAGGAGCTTCTTGCTATCGTTTTGTCGCTCAAACATTTCGAAGTTTATGTTCCAGCCTACGGCCCGGTAGTGACGATTTATACGGACCATCATCCCTTGAAATTCCTAAATCAGTTTCACAATCGGAATATGCGGTTGACCAGGTGGTCCCTAATGCTCCAAGAGTATAATCTCAACATTCAGCATATTGCCGGGAGTGAGAACGTGATAGCAGATTGTCTATCAAGGGTTGATGATCCAGGATAGTCGTGCACGGTGTGTGGGTTGAGCAGGAGTAAAATTAGGCTATCAATAACGCCGTCCAAAAAGATTATAAAACAATAAAATAAACGAGAATTTTTTTTTTTTTTAGTTTTGTAAGTCTTTATTGTTGTAGCATGATGCATGCGATATTGTGTTTTATGTATAATTCACACTTCAGTTGTTGTGCACCTTTTGCAATTAGTGGCAGCTGAGGGTAGCAGGTCGGTTGGTTGCCTGTCAGATTTTGATAATGCTTCTAAGGTCGATTATCTAAAATCTTGGGGGGGCTGTGACGCACCCAGTGCGTGGCAACGTAACCTGATTGTACTCCTTGGTACTCCACTGTACCGCCACGGTACCGCGCTGTACCGTGCTGGCTGCTTATATTGAGTGTGACAACGTATAACTATGTTCTTTGTATCTCTGCAAAGGTCTCGTCATGTGCTAACCAGTGGTGGGTTTTGTTTTAAGCCATGTCGAGACCTTCCATTTAATATGTAGTATCAATAGAGAAGTTGATAGATGAGACAATAGGAATTCAGAGAGAGAGAGTGAGTTAGTCTTCAGAGCGAGAGGGTAGCAACGCGCCACGCTGCCGGAGTGGTGGTTGCCAGACGTATGGACCGGTTGGCAGCCTTGCGCTTATAGCTAGGTGCGACAGGGTTGGTAGTCCATTGCCGCCTGCCTATGCTGCCTGGGTTGCCCATGTTGTCGTACTGCACATTGCATGGAGGCTCGCTGTGTGTTCCATGATCAGGTTGCCTAGAACCTTTGAGATTCTAACATCCCTTGCCCTCTCTCCCAATTTCTCACGGTTGCACTCTTTCTCTCTGACGACATTACTCTCATTTCATTCTTCTCTCTATTTAAATGCATACCCTTCCCTTGAGGTCCTAAAGGAGTTTCAGCACTCACCTCTCGTATTACTCTTAGGACAAGCATATATTTACATGTATTAGATTTAAGGGGTTAATGTGAACAGCGATCTTCTTGATGAGGATAGTTGGTGAACGTTCTACATGTTCACGAGTTATATGCCCAGCTCATCATCCAATTTGTGACTAGACTAGTGCCATGTGTAAGAGCCCGACCATGCCCAGGAGTTGTCTGTAGAGGGGCGAGGACTTAGCCTTGATTTGCCTACCGAGCCAGGAGCGAGTGCAGTACCAGAGACTACAGCTCGCTCGTAGTGCCGGTATAGTAGAGTAACGTAATTTATCTGTCCTTGTGTTCTCTACAGTCTTTTCCTGGGTTCTCGCTTTCGGTGCTGGGACTCGTTGTTCCTGTGACTTGGCCTGCTAGCTAGAACACATGGGGATGATGAGTGGGTGATATCTTTATTTTACTATGCATTGCAGCTCTCTTTAAGTTTATGTATATAACACTTTACAATACACATTACTCACACACAAGACAACACTATTAATACTTTCATGTATCAATTAACTGCACTGTCGTTTTGCTGCTGTTTCCGGAGTTCTATTGCGTAGGGCGCATACGGACTCAGAGGGGAGACAGAGTGAGAGAAGCGAAGTAGCCTATGCGGTAGTAGGCTACCGGCGCAGTACTGTTGCCTGCAACCTTTTAGTTATTCCAAGTATAGATTCATTATTACAATAAGTGACTACTGTTTATGTTCCTTCCATGTGTATTATTAGGTATCTACTGGATCATGAACATCTTGTATGCTACATGCTAGTGCATGTTAGTTGGGGACAGTTATTCTAGTGCACGCGCTTTCAAGTAGGCGTGTACATTTGTCATTTAGCATTTCACTGTCATACCTTTAGCCTGCTTCTATTCTACATTATTAGAGGCTTAATATTAACGTAGTTTCTTGAGTATTGCATTTCTTTAGTAATAACGTAACCTATAAATGTCTGAGGGAGTTTAGCCTCATAGCCTACCCCTGTTGTACACTTTCGCCGAGTTAAGGTACCTCGTTACCATAGACGATAACTCTGTAGGGCGTTGGTGCTTTTGTTGTCTGGAGCATATAGTATTTGGGACTGGAATCGAGCGTGTCGTTGTCACATAAGCCATTTCTGTCCTACGATCAAGAATCCCGAATATGTATTGCCGATCCAGCCGTAACAATTACTAAAGAAAAATCTGCACCGACGAGCAGCTTTGGGACGTTGCAATGCTCTTGACACAGTCGCATGATGACGACCGGGAGGGCCCTGTGTCAATGACCCAACCCTGCCGGGGGTGGATATCCGAGGGACCACCAGGTTTGCTCTTAACAATTGTACTGCCATATTTATTAGGTAAGTGTATGGTGTTACATGTATGATATGTAGTGGGAAGAGTAGTGTTTTATGGATAGAGGATAGCGATGTAGGGCAATGTCGTGAAGTTGGATGTGTATGTTATATAAAGAGGGTTTTCCTGATACCCCTGATGTGTGAGGCAGAAATATATGTATCCAGCTACCAAGGCCTGGGAGAGAAAATGGAATTCAGGCTATTCCCTGAGTCTCCCGAAACCTTGGCGGTAGTACTTCCCTGGGCGGGGCTGCCTACCCCTACTACAAAGGAGTACAAAGAAGTACAAAGGAAATCAAGCAACAACAGATCCAGCGACCCTTCTAGGCTGCTTGTCCTCCAAAACACTGAGGATCAAGTGTCCAAACAGTGGTTTGGAGTGGGTAAGGGAACATTGGAAAGGGAACTACTGCCCTGCCACTAACGTGGCAGGACTAGGAAGTTAGTCGGGGACATATGGGTTAGTAACTGAGGGGTGGATAAAATAAAGTTATTAATTTACAAACGCAGTCAGTCGCGGGTTTGATGCGAGATATTTGTCTAGGCGGAATTTAAATGAATCAACGGTGCTGCAGTCTATAACGTCTCGGGGAAGCCCATTCCACAAGTTAACAACTCGATTGAAGAAGAAATTCTTAGATTCGTGTGAGTTAAAAGATTTACCAATAATTTTGCAACCGTTTCCCCGCGTGTAATTAGATTGGTCGATAGTGAAGTACTTACTACAGTTCATATTGTCGATGCCTTTGATGATTTTGAACACTTGAATTAAGTCACCTCTTAATCTGCGCTGGGTTAAAGGAAATAGATTTAATTCTCTAAGACGCTCTTCGTATGGTTTGTTCTTTAGGCTAGGTATCATTTTGGTAACTCTACGTTGAACTCGTTCTAGCTTGTTTATGTCTTTTTGGTAATAAGGGCACCAGGATTGAACGCAGTATTCCAGAAGAGGGCAGACTAAGGAATTGTAAAGGGTTAGGATTACGTCTTTGGATTTATGCTCAAATGACCTGCCTATAAAGCCAATTATTTTGTTTGCCTTCTTAACAACTTCTGAACATTGTTGACTCGGTTTTAGGTTACTCGATATTGTTACTCCCAGATCGGTTTCTCTGTTTACATTCTTAAGCTGAGTGCCATTCATCGAATAGTTTGCTTTCTCATTTAGGTATCCGATATGTAGTACTTTACATTTATCCGCATTGAAACTCATTTGCCAAATTTGGGCCCAATGTGACAATTTATCTAGGTTGTGTTGCATATCGTCAACTTGATTTTTTGAGAGTACGCTATTTGCAATTTTTGTATCGTCAGCAAAGTTTGAGATTGTACAGGTGAGACCCTCATCTATGTCGTTGATGTAAATTAGAAAGAGAATTGGTCCTAGTACCGATCCCTGGGGTACCCCGCTACTTACATTGGTCCATTTAGATGCCCTACCGTTTATGACTACTCTTTGCTTTCTGTCGCTGAGCCAATTTTCTATCCATTTCAACACACCGTCTTGTATTCCATGCGCTTTTAGTTTTAGCAGTAAACGTTTGTGGGGAACTTTGTCAAAGGCCTTTTGAAAATCAAGGTATATAATATCTACAGCTTTCTCTCATCGTAGAGGTTGAGGATATCGTGGAAGAAGTCTAAGAGGTTTGTTAAACAGGAACGTTTTTTACGAAAGCCATGTTGAGTATCTTTAAGTATGTTATTTTCCTCTAAGTGATTTACGAGTCTGTCTCTTATGACCGTTTCTAGCATTTTACATACAACTGAGGTTAAGCTAATTGGACGATAGTTACTGGGTAGGGATTTGCTGCCTTTTTTTAATATCGGTGTTACGGTGTTACGTTGGCTATCTTCCACTGATCAGGCATAGTTCCAGACTGCAAGGATTTATTGAATAGTAATGTCAGTGGTTTGAAGAGCTCATCCTTAGCTTCCTTTAGAACTCTATGCGAGATTGTATCAGGTCCAGGCGTTTTATTTACCTTGAGTTTATCTAAACAATTCAATACTTCTCTCTCTGTAACGGTGACATTGCTTAGAACATCTGAATTATCAATCTGAATCGGCGATGGTGTAGGGATATCACTGAGGTCTTCTGTTGTAAAAACTGATGCAAAGACGGTATTGAGGGCATTACTCATTTGTACTTCGTCTTTGGGTGTATTCTCCATTTTCATCGACTAACGGTCCAACAGTTGAAGTAACTACTTTTTTCTTTCTGATATAACTATGGAATTCTTTCGGGTTTGTTTTACTTTGATTTGCAATATGTAACTCTAGGGTCTTTTTACTTTGCTTAATTAACTTTTTGGCTTTGCGTCGTAGCTCTACAAATTTCAGCCGTTCTTCGTCATTTTGTGAGGATTTTAATCTATCATTAGCAATTTGTTTAGCAAGCAGGCAGTTTGAAATATCTTTATTCCACCATTTGGGCTAATTATTATGGCCTGGACGCCGTATTTTCGATGGTATGCAGTATTGCACTGCTTTTAGGTAAGTGGTTTCGAATAACTTCCAAGATGTATTTATGTCGTTATTGTTAATTAAAAAGCTCCAGTCAGTTTCTTTAAACATAGCTCTAAGTTTATGAAAGTTTGCTTTCTTGAAATTAGGGACTTTTTCGATGCTACTATTTGGTTCGTTACTAGTAAAGTTTAAAGTGAAAGTTATCGTACGATGGTCGCTGTTACTGAATTCATCACCAACATTCAAATTCTCTATTAACCCGTACAGCCCCATCGACACATCTGACGCGTCGGCGATGTATGTAACGCACAGCCCCAGAGACGCGCCTGACGCGTCACCCTAATTGCGCCGACCGTAACCTCAGGTGTAGCCACTCAAGAGGGCTCAGATTTGTATGGGAACTGTGTACGTATCCCACGCAACCGTGCCGATGGTTGAAAACTCTCAAAGTCCACGTGCGTGCGCGTGAGCGCGCAATAACCTGTTTTTTTGGGGGTAATTGCCTTCAATTTTTTACTCTTGTAAAATACGTTTTCGGGGGCTCTGTAGGACCATTCTTTAAGCTTTTTGAGCGGTTTTTCGTGGTTTTTCCTTCATTCCTAACCCATTCGCTATTGTTTCTGGAATAAAACAATTTTTTGAAAACCGGCCGGGTTCTGGTGAACAAACATTACAAAACTAGCCGGGGCTGGACGGGTTAATTCTTCTTTTGTTGCAAGTACAATGTCAAGAACGTTATTACCACGGGTCGGTGTTCGAACAAATTGATAAAGCGAACTCTCTTGCAAGTTCGTATACAAGTCATGTCCGGAGTGTGAAGTAAGAGTATCACCCCACTTGGTCACAGGTAAATTAAAGTCGCCAAAAAATACGGTATCTAGTGAGTTACTTACATCTGCAATTTGTTCATAAATTTCTCGGTCAGTTTGCACTGATTGAGCTGGAGGTCTTCTACACGTGTAGAAGTGTGGCCGTTATTGTTATGGCAGTGTAGAAGTGTGGTCGTTCTGGTTATGGCAGTGTAGAAGTGTGGTCATTCTGGTTATGGCAGTGTAGAAGTGTGGTCGTTCTGGTTATGGCTGTGTAGAAGTGTGGTCGTTCTGGTTATGGCAGTGTAGAAATGTAGTCGTTCTGGTTATGGCAGTGTAGAAGTGTGGTCGTTCTGGTTATGGCAGTGTAGAGGTGTGGTTGTTCTGGTTATGGCAGTGTTGAAGTGTGGTCGTTCTGGTTATGGCCGTGTAGAAGTGTGGTTGTTCTGGTTATGGCTGTGTAGAAGTGTGGTCGTTCTGGTAATGGCAGAGTAGAAGTATGGTCGTTCTGGTTATGGCTGTGTAGAAGTGTGGTCGTTCTGGTTATGGCAGTGTAAAGGTGTGGTCGATCTGGTTATGGCTATGTAGAAGTGTGGTCGTTCTGGCTATGGCAGTGTAGAAGTGTAGTCGTTCTGATTATGGCCATGTAGAAGTGTGGTCGTTCTGGTTATGGCAGTGTAGAAGTGTGGTTGTTCTGGTTATGGCCATGTAGAAGTGTGGTCGTTCTGGTTTTGGCCGTGTAGAAGTGTGGTCGTTCTGGTTATGGCTGTTTAGAAGTGTGGTCGTTATGGTTATGCCCGTGTAGAAGTGTGGTCGTTCTGGTTATGGCCGTGTAGAAGTGTGGTCGTTATGGTTATGCCCGTGTAGAAGTGTGGTCGTTCTGGTTACGGGCGTTTTGAAATTTTGCCGTTCTGGTTATGGCCGTGTAAAAGTATGGCTGTTGTGGTTATGGTCATATACAAGCGTGGCCACATTGACTGACTTACCCATGGCTCTAAGAACTGGTTGTGGCTTGTTCTTGCGGTGGATAGCAAAATAGTAGATGGGGAGCCCTGTAGCGATCACCACTCCTGCCGCCAACATCTCTATGGGTTGACGTATGGCGGGGAAGACAGTCAGGAACACAGTCACCAAGGTGAACAGGATGGGGAAGCCAATCCAGACCTTGTATAGTAATGGAACACCAAATATATAGTCAGCTTAATGGATGATAAGGATTTATTATGAAAGTATGCATACACAGCAAAGTAATGATAAGAATAATCATCTAGTCATTTATATGTTTATTATTATTATTTTATCAAAATTAGTTCATAACCAATTCACTAGTACTCGTATTAATGTAATCAATGATGCTTAACAAAAGTAAAAGCATCAACATGACAAGTCAATATATGGAGTTGAGAAGTTATACAAGTAGAAAGGTTAATACTGAAGTTATCCAACTGTTTATAGTGAGTTCTTTTTAACTCTTTGAGCACGATGACGTATTTTTAGTCTCATTTTGGCTACTCTTAGACAATTTCATTAGCTTAAATCTAGTCTCTACAGAGCCAACCCTGATGGGCCGGCAAGGTAAAGAGAGTTTAGGAGGTCTACTCACTTAGGACTCAAATAGGAAATTCCTATGATTCTACGTCACTTGGCTGTATGTGAACGACTTCACACAAAGGTACCAGATCAGATAAGGCTGACAGTGTCAAGGTAAAGATCTGAAGTCTAGCGAAAGCCACGGTACTGTGCTTGAGTTAGAGAGAGAGAGAGGCAGTCTGTCCGGGTATTTGTTTTTTTTCCTATGTGGATGAGGGAGACAAAAGGCAAAACTAGCTGTGACGAGTGCCTACCCTCCCCCCCCCCCCCTCCACCACCCCATCTGATCACATATAACTCTGGGGTCTCCAGTAGCCAGATAGATTACTTCTTGGTTAACAGGAAAGACTGGAAACTGGTTCGAGATGTAAAGGTCATCCCGAGCGAAGAATGTATCCCCCAGCATAAGCTACTTGTGTGCGACATGAGCTTATACAGAGATCCTAAGTGCAAGAAGGTATACATACCCAAAAGGAAAGTGTGGCTGCTGAAGAACAAGGAAGTTAGGGATAGGTTTCATAGTGAACTGGAGGAAATGAATAGAAATAAGGAAGCTAGGCCTAACAATGTAAATAGTCAATGGAACTTTCTTAAGCATAGCCTTATCGCTGCCACTTACAAAGTCTGTGGGAAAACAAAGGGTTACCCCAGGAATAAGACCTCCTGGTGGTGGAACGATGAAGTAGAACATGCTGTGAAAGAGAAAAGGAGATGCTTCAAAGCATGGAAGAAGGGAGGTAGCAAGGAGGAATACCAGGCAGCTAAACGAACTGCCAAAAGAGTTATTTACAATGCCAAAAAAGGCATTAAGGACCTGGTCCTCGAACAAGTGTGTAACACTGACAATCCCAATGGAATCTTCAACCCAGCTAGGTGAGTTAAAAATGACAGTAGGGATATTTTAGGTGATCAGTGTGTTAGAAACGATAATGGGAAGATTGTGTATGCAGAAAATTAAATCAGAGAGGCATGGAAGGCACACTATGAACGATTGCTAAATGTAGAGTTTGAATGGGATAAGGAACAGCTTAGTATCGAAAAACCAATATTTGGACACCCTCCTTTGATAGCACCAGCTGTAGTGAGCGACGCAATTAATAAAATGAAGGACGGTAAAGCTCCAGGTTGCTCTGACACTGTTCCTGAGATGATAAAAGCCTCAGGGGAGACTGGTGTCAACTTAGTCACCGAGTTGATAATCACCATTATTATAGATGAGAAAATCCCAGAGGATTGGCTCAAAAGTGTAATAGTAAATATATACAAAGAAAAAGGGGATGCGCTAGATAGAGGAAATAATAGGGGCCTGCAAATGCTTGACCAAATCATGAAGGTCTGTGAGAGAGTCTTTGAGGGTTTGATCAGGCAAAGCATCTCCATTGATGATATGCAGTTTGGTTTTATGCCAGGACAGGGTACAACCGATTATATCTGCATAGTCAGGCAGATACAGAAAAGATACTTACTAAAAGGCAGGGATCTTTACTTTGTATTTGCAGACCTGGAGAAGGCCTTTGATAGGGTGCCTAGAGATGTTGTGCAGTGGGCTATGAGGAAACTTGGTGTGGAAGAGTGGCTGGTGCGTGTGATAATGAAGATGTATGAGGATTTGCGAAGTGCGGTGAGGGTGAAGGGTCTACTGAGTGATGAGTTCGCAGTCCGAGTTGGAGTCCATCTGAGTTCAGTGTTGAGCCCCCTCCTCTTGATTATGGTCTTGGAGGCACTGTCTAGAGTGTGTAGAGGCGGACTTCCATTGGAACTATTTTATGCACACAATTTGTTTTTTGTTTTTTTTCCTATGTGATTGAGGGAGGCAAAAGGCAGAACTGCCTATAGCGAGTGCCTCCTCCATAGTTGAAAGAGTGACAGGGCCAAAATCAAGGGACGTTCGAGCCAAACTGCCTGGACACACGGAGTTTGAAGCAATTTAAGTCATAGGAAGAGGGAAAGACTGATTCTGGGAGAGAGTTCCAGAGCTCAGCTGTTGAGTAGAAGAAAGACTGAGAGTAACGTTTCACTCTCGGGTTGGAGAGTTGCACAGAGTAGGGGTGGGATTGAGTTGCAAGACGGGTACCACGTGCCCTACGTAAAGGAGGTGGTATACACTGGGAAAGCTCTGAGGAACTCTGATTATTATAGTAGCGGTAGAATAGCGAGAGAGATGCAAAATTGCGGCGGAGAGAGAGAGATTGCAGAGAGTTGGTGAGTGGACGGGAGTTAATGATACGAAAGGCCTTCCTTTCAACTTTGTCTAGGAGAGCGGTGTGAGAGGAACCTCCCCACACATGTGAACAATACTCAATACAAGGACACACTATGCCCCTGTACAGAGCAAGAAGCTGTGCAGGGGAAAAGAACCCCCTAAGGCGGCTGAGCACATCCAGCTTCTGGGAGGCTGCCTTAGGAAGACTGGTAATATGTTCCTTCCAACTGAGAGCAGAAGAAAAAGAGACACCAAGAATATTGAGAGAAGATGAAAGGTTGATTTTTGTATTGTTGAAGAATAAGGGATAGTCCGCTGGGAGTTCCTTACGGGTTGATAGATGGAGAAATTGGGTTTTGGAAGCATTAAATGTAACAAGGTTTTCTCTGCCCCAATTGGAGATAGTATTTAGATCAGAATTTAAGAGTTCTATGGCTTCATTACATTTGTCGTTGAGTGATTGCTGGCTGGGGCGTTCTGAAAAACTAATGGAGTAGTGTAAGGTTGAGTCGTCTGCGTATGAATGGATGGGAATTGAGGTACAGTTGAGGAGATCATTTATAAAAATTAGAAAAAGAATAGGAGATAGGACAGAGCCCTGAGGAACACCGGCGTTTATAGGGTGAGGAAGGGAACAATGGCCATCCACAACCGCGGCTATGGAACGGCCGGAAAGGAAATTAGAGACAAAGGCACAGATGGAGGGATAGAAACCGAAGGAGGGTAGTTTAGAAATTAAAGATTTGTGCCAGACTCTATCGAAGGAACTTCGATGTCTAGTGCAACACAAAAAGGTCTCACCGAAGTCCCAAAAGGAGGATGACCAAGATAACATAAGATATGAAAGAAGATCACCAGTAGAGCAACCCTTAAGGAAGCCATACTGGCGATCTGAGAGCAGATTATGAGAAGAGAAATGCTTAAGAAATTTGTAAGCAGGAATAGTTTCAAAAACTTTAGAAAGACATGAGATGAGAGCAATTGGACGATAGATGGAGGGTTGAGAGCGGTCACCCTTCTTTGGGACAGGTTGAATGTGAGCAAACTTCCAGCATGAAGGGAAGATGTTAGAGGATAGACAGAGACGAAAGAGTTTGCCTAGGCAGGGAGTCAGCACGGAAGCACAGTTTTTGAGAACAACAGGAGAAACACCGTCCGGACCGTATGCCTTATTAGTATTAAGCCCAGAGAGGGTAGAAAGTACATCTTTAGAAGATATTAGGATATTAGGCATAAGTAAGAGAGAGGAGGGTGGAGAGGGAGGAATAGCACTGGAATCATCCAAGGTTGAGTTTCTAGCAAAAGTTTGAGCGAAGAGTTTAGCTTTGTCAGAGGAAGACGTGATGGTTGTGCCATCAGAATGGGAAAGGGGAGGGAAAGACGAGGAAGAGAAATTGTTGGAGAGGTTTTTGGCTAGATGCCAGAATGCTTGGGAAGAGCTATAGTTGGATAGTTCAGTGCATTTATTATTGATGAAAGAGTGTTTGGCAAGTCGAAGAACAGATTTGGCTTGATTCCGGGCAGACACATAGGAAGAATGAGAGTCTTGAGTTTTAAGGCGTCGGTACCATTTGAATGCATCCTCCTTATTGCGGACAGCAGTAGAACAGGCGTGAGTAAACCAAAAAAAATTAGCATTAGTCTGAGAGAAAGAGAATGGAATGTATGCTTCCATGCCCGATTGGATTACCTCGGTAATGTGTTCAGCACTCTCCGAGGGTCCCAGGCCACGGAAGCCGAAATCATTCCATGGGAAATCAAAGAAGTACTGCTGGAGAGCCTCCCAGTCGGCAGCGCCAAAGTGCCACAAGCGCCGCCGTCCTAATAGCTGACAGTATGCAAGATGCTGAGGCCAAATTCAGAGAATGGAGAGAGGGCATGGCGAGCAAGGGTTTAAGAGTCAATATTAACAAAACCAAGGTTATGCATTGTAAATTGAGACGAGGCAATGTGGAAAAGAGCAGTGCATACCCATGTGCAGTGTGTGGAAAGGGTGTGGGCGTTAACTCAATTCAATGTAGCATCTGTCGATGTTGGGTACACCATGGGAGTAAGCGCTGTAGTAGAATAAAGGGACCCCTGCCGAAGGATAAGTCAGAAATAGAGAAATTTGAGTGCGTAGTGTGCAAAGGCGAGCTTGTGTTAAGTGATGATCCTGTGGCTGTGAATTTTGAAAATGAGTAATTAGCTGGTGAACAAGTTTTGTTACCTAGGAGATACCATCTCTGCCGGTGGTGGGGCCGAGGCTGCCACTGTTGCTAGAATTAAATGTGGCTGGGGGAAGTTTAGAGAACTGCTGCCAATCCTGTCCATGAAAAGAAAGCCTCTCCCCCTGTAGGGAAAGATGTATGCTTCATGTGTTAGAAGTGCAATGACGTATGCCTTAGAAACATGGGCCGTTAAAGTAGAGAATGTCAACAGAATGGAACGTAATGAGATGAGAATGGTGAGATGGATGTGTGGGGCCAGGCTACAGGACAGAATAACAAATGTTGAGCTGAGGAGACGTTTAGGTATAAAGAGTATTAGCGAGGTGATGCATACAAGTAGACTGGGATGGCATGGAGAGAATGGATGAACAAAATTGGGTGAAAAAATGCAGGTCTGTGATTGTGGAGGGAGCTGCACCAAGGGGTGGACCGAGGAAGACCTGGGATCGGACTATACGTGCCGATCTCAAATCCAAGAACTTGACAAGTGAAGCAGCCCTTTACCTTAACAGGGTTGTCTGGAATGCCGCCATTAGGACAAGAGACTGAAACTGCACGTATGTGTGGAACACTCAGTCTTAAACTTTTATGTATGTACTGTATGTACAGGTATGTACCCAAAACAATAATTTTATAACTCACTGGCATTCTATCTATCACTTCATGTTTCACATCCCTGTCATATTCGTCACAGGGTGCATATGCTACAGCAACCACATAAGACATAAACTTTACAAACATGAACCTTGAATTCACATTCATTGCTTGACTCCATTCCTCATTCATTACCAGACCAACTCCTTCCTTATCTCTTTCATTTACACCCACTCCTGCCCTTACACCTTTTACACCATTCCACTCTTCTTCTTCATTTTCTTTAATTTTTGTTTCACATAATTATACCAAGAACATCAAATCTTCCTTTCTTAAATACATTTACTACTTCCATTCTCTTTTGTTGTGACTGTACTGGACCCCCGGCAGGCAAAGGGCCCAGCTCCGAGGCTTGCTGATCCATACGTAGGAAATATTTCTTTCTGTGGGGTTCTCAATCCAAACCTCCAGGGGCTATCTGCACCAAAAAATGATGGGTGGTGGGATCGCCACATCCCTATACCAGAATAGGGTAATATTTCTGCTCCATATGTGCATATTTTACTTTTATAATGAACATGTGAACATTGAAGAACCAGAAAATAGGTGAAAAAACGTATTATTGTGATGGAAGAGGTGGGGGAGGCGTACGCTGCAGCACGTTATAGGTGTGCTTCCGTTGCTTGCCTGAGGCACACTGACTCTCCCAGATATCTCCTGCACATGTAAGATGGAGGAAGGACCTAGGGAGAGTGTTGAAGAGGGTGAGTAGATGTATTTTGGGCAGGAGGGAGTAAGTAAAATTGGAAGGAAAAAGTACAATAAAGGAGGAGGAGGTAAGTCACATGTAAGGGGAAGGCTGGAGGTGGTGGAAAGAAAACATGCCACGTAATCACATATTGCTTCCATTTCACCAGCAATGGAGCATTTATTTATTTATTTTTTTTTTTATGGGCTATTGTCCGGTAGGAACTAAGCATTGGCCCAGTCATACCTTCCAGAAGGAACGTTAATAAGAAGGAAAGCTTTGGCCTCTACTCTGTCAAAAAGTGAAGTATAGGGGAAACCTCCTTATACTGGTGATCTTCTTTCTTATCTTACTAACTCATGGTCATTTTCCATTCAGGACTTCGGTGAGACTTTTTCTGTCACGCTAGACATATCGAAGGCCTTCGATAGAGTCTGGCACAAATCCCTTATTTCCAAACTACCCTTCAACGGTTTCTATCCCTCCATCAGTGCCTTTGTCTCTAATTTCCTTTCCGGTGGTTTCATAGCTGCGGTTGTGGACAGCCACCGTTCACTTCCTCAACCTATCAACTCCGGTGTTCCTCAGGGTTCTGTCCTATCTCCAATGCTCTTCCTATTATTCATTAATGTCCAGCCGTCCGGCTGGCTCAGTTGATAGCGTGCCTGATTCCCACCTTGAAGGTCTGGCGTTCAATCCCCGCTCAGATTGAAAAGTTTTTCTGGGATACAGCCGGCGGTTACCATCTCCCCATGAGCAAGGGGGATGGGTAATGGTCTCTGGTAGACTAAAGAAAGCCAAGCGCTTGCGAATCCTCGAAGGAGGAGAGACGGGCGCTATATAAGTAACCAGAAGATTATTATTATTATTATTCTCAACTGCACCACCAGCCCCATTCACTCGTATGCTGACGACTCTACATTACACTATTCAACTAGCCTTCCACAAAATTATTCATAGCAGGAACTCCAAAACTCATGTAAGGAGGCCATAAAACACTTATCTTCTGAGCTCTCTACTATTTCTAATTGGGGCAGAGAAAACCTTGTTACTTTCAATGCTTCCATAACTCAATTTCTCACTCTGCCTACTCGTCGCCCCCTTCAAGAAAACTATGACCTACTCATCAACAACATACAATTTAACCCTTCATCTTCTCTTAATATACTTGGTGTCTCTTTTTCTTCTGATCTCTTTTGTAAAAATCATATTACCACTATTACTAAAACAGCTTCACAGAAGCTGAGTGTACTCAACCGCCTTCAGGGGTTCTTTACCGCTACACAGCTTCTTTCTCTGTACAGGGGCACAGTGCGTCCATGTATTGAGCATTGTTCACACGTGTGGGGAGGATCCTCTCACACAGAACGTCTAGACAATAGAGAAAAAAAGCATTTCATCTCATTAACTCATATCCACTCACCAATTCTCTGCAGGCTCTCTCTCTTCGCCGCAATGTTGCATCTCTCTACTGCTATTACAATAATCAGTGTTCCTCATAGCTCTATCAGTGTATTTTTTATTTGTCTATGTGAGTGAGGGAGACAAAAGGCCATATCACCAATCTTGCTAAAACAGTTTACCAGGTGTGCCAGGTGTGAGGGAGACAAAACGCAGAACTGCCTGTGGAAAGTGCCTCCCCCAGAGTTGAGAGAGTGACAGGGCCAAAATCAAGGAACATTCGAGCCAAAATGCCCGGACACACGGACTTTGAAGCAATTTAAGTCATAGGAAGAGGGAAAGACTGATCTAGAAGATAGTTTCAGAACTCAGATGTTGAATAGAAAAAAAAATGAGAATAACGTTTCACTCCTAGGTTGGAGTTGCACAGAGTAGGGGTGGGATTGAGTTGCAAGACGGGTGCTACGTGCTTTACGAAGAGAGGGTGGTATACGTCCGTACTGTACCTCCAGTCCCATCTATTCTTGCGCAGACGACTCTACCTTACACTACTCAATTAGTTTTCCTAAACGCCCCAGCCAGTAATTTTCAAAAACAAACGAAATGAAGCCATGCAACACTTATCTTCTGATCTAACTACTATTTCCAATTGGGGCAGAGAAAACCTTGTTGCCTTTAATGCTTCCAAAACCCAATTTCTTCATCTTACTACCTGTCAGGAACTCCAAGAGGACTATGCCTTATACTTCAACAATACAAACATCAATCCTTCATCTTCTCTTAGTATTCTCGGTGTCTCTTTTTCTTATTTTTGGAAGGACCATATTACCAGTTTTGATAAGGCAGCCTCCCAGAAGCTGGGTGTGCTCAACCACCTCAAGGGGTTCTTTACCCCTGCTTAGCTTCTTGCTCTGTACAGGGCACAGTGCGTCCTTGTATTAAGTATTGTTCACATGTGTGGGGAGGATCATCTCACACTGCACTCCTAGACAAAGTAGAAAGGAAAGCCTTTCGTATCATTAAATCCTGTCCACTCACAAACTCTGCAATCTCTCTCTCTTCGCCGCAATGTAGCATCTCTCTCGCTATTCTTTTGCTCCTACAATAATCAGTGTTCCTCAGAGCTTTCCCAGTGTATACCACCTCCTCTAAGCAGGGTATGTAGTACTCGTCTTGCAACACAATCCCACCCCTAATCTCCAACCCAAGAGTGAAACGTTATTCTCAGTCTTTCTTCTATTCAACAGCTGAGCACTCTGGAAATCTCTCCCAGAATCAGTCTTTCCCTCTTCCTATGAATTAAATTGCTTTAAAATTCCGTGTGTCCAGGCATTTTGGCTCGAACGTCCCTTGATTTTGGCCCTGTCACTCTCTCAACTCTGGGGGAGGCACTCTCCACAGGCAGTTCTGCGTTTTGTCTCCCTCACACCTGGCACACATGGTAAACTGTTTTTAGCAAGATTGGTGATAATTATGGTCTTTAAAAGAAAGGTTAGAAGTAAAAGAGATACCAAGGATGTTAAGAAAAGATAAGGGATGGATTTGTGTGATAGTCGTGTGGAAGGTTGTGATGAGTAGACAGATGGATAACTTGGCTTTTGGAAGCATGGAAAGCAAGATTTCCTCTGTCCCAATCAGAAACTATTGAAATATAAAAGGAAAAGCATGCTATGGCCTCATCACATGATTTTTGGAGTGAATGTAAGGAGATAGGTTGTGAAAAACTAGTTGAGTAGTGTTAGGTAGAGTTATCAGCATGTAAGTGGATAGGACTAGAAGTACGGTTGAGAAGATCATTAATAAAACTTAGAAACAGGACTTGGGATAGAACAGAACCCTGAGGAACACTGGAGTTGATTGGTTGAAGAAGTGAACGATGACCATCCACAACCGCATCTATGGAACGGCCAGAAAGAAAATTTGTGATCAAGGCTTAAATAGAGCGATGGAAGCCAAAAGATGGTAGTTAAGTTTAGCCGGAGTTACACGAGCCTTTTTTCGAGTAATTTTTACGGGCAATTATGGTTTGCAAGCTTCAAAAATTACACTTGATCAGAATTCAGCCGCCTAACATAATTTACCTTCAGTCTAGTTGCCGATCCCAGTGCGAAACAGTCCCGAAATAATACGAGAAAAAACTTGCTCATGGAAAATTGACGGAAAAAGCGCGCGTGTGACAGCGGCTTTATACTTTACTTTGATGGGTCTATGTAGGTCTGGCTTCTTGATGCGGAAGTAGAAGAAAGAAGCGAGGACCCCGAGGCCCACCAGATTACCAGCAAACGATGAGTAGTTGATCAGCACCCGTACGTCTGAAGTCGCAAACATCACCATGGATATAGCGGCCTGCAATATACAAAAGGTAAATACAAAGGTATCACTCTATGTTCTTTCAGTATATTCCACTTGTTTTATATATACAGGGTGTTCCAGAAATATGTGCCGAAAATCAGGGGATGTATTCCCGACACATAATTGAATGTAAATCACTAAATGACCATATATGCAAATATCAATAGTTGTCGAGTTACAGCACCTAACAGGTCTGCTTGAATGTGTTTTACTCCAGGAATTGCTTGTAAATGAAACATTTACCAAGGACAACGTGATTTATTAACAAAATATAACAGTATTTCCAGTATGACAATAACATTACAGTAAATGTTAAAAATTCCTTGTAAATGAAACATTTACC
>JBAKBP010014391.1:0-59287 GCA_037953745.1 Lithodes maja
CTAGCAGTAATAGGGTTTCATACTATTTCAACCCAACCTTTTACCTACCACAGATCCTTCCAAAGCTGCATAATATCGTCTAAATATATCTAGAATAAAATATAACCCACGTCGCTGGTACTCAAAGGGATAACAACTCCATGTTCTCAGTGTGTTGACTCTATCTATCCGAGCAATGACTCTGCCCCCGGGAGAACACCAATGAGGTGCTCACACTCACAGGCTCAACCATACTATCAGGGATGCATAATGCTCTCTTGCCTTAAGGGGGGGTCACCTGCTTTTTTTTCTCTCCTTTCATGTCTTTCTCTGGCTTACATCCATTCGGCACCATTCTGCGTACTGTTTTAAGACGTTTGTCCCCATCCAGGTGTTGATTTCTTCCTGGCGAGCGATAGCGAGCCAGCATTGTATGGAGAAATCCTGCTTCGCCGGAGACATTTTTCTATCGAAAAATTTACAAATTTAGCCTGCTGTCAAAAACATTTTAAAAATATGCTGGCTCACCAGGAAAAAATCGACACCTGGATGGGGATAAACGTCTTAAAACAGTAGGCTGAATGGGGCCAAATGGATACAACCTAGAGAGAGAGAAAAAAAAACGAGGTGGGCCCCCTTAAGGCTTTCAGTCTAAAAGCTAATACATACATACATACAAGTTAAAAGACCGTTTTGTCTACAGACAATGTGGTTACAGTCTCACGTCCTAAATGACGGCTTTCCAGGCGACCCTGTCTAGGGCTGCCTCTGTTGTCAAGTTCTTTATTTTGAGATCGGACCGGAATACCTGATCTCATGTCATTCTAGCTCTACCCCTACGCGCAGCTCCCCCCAAGTTCACAGTCCGGCCTTTCTTCACCCAGCACTGATCTCCATTCTCTCCACGTGTCCAAGCCAACCAAATATAAAATAAAGCTGTGTTATGCAAATGTGGTACAATGGAGAGTGAGATAAAAGAGAGAAAAATGCAAGTGAGAAAGGTAATTGGAGAACTTGATATATGTAGTATGCTGAAAGGAAGAATGGTTAGTCAAGAAGTGAAAAAGTCACTGAGAAACAGTGTGCTGCTCCCAACACTCTTGTATGGAAATGAGACATGGACAGCAAGTGACGAGGACCTCTCCAAACTGAGAGCTTTGGAGATGAGCCTTTTCAGAATGGCAGCTGGCGTGAGTATGCTAGATGGGCCAAGTAATAGGGAAGTGTATGAGTCCTCTGGAGTGGAAGAGCAAGCTTTGGGAGTTGATTGTGGTGTGGTTGAGTGGATAAAAAGAAGTACTGTACAGGTGTACTGTACTTTGAGAGGGTCTGGTCATATTCAGAGAATGGATGAAGACAGAATGCCAAGAAAGATATATGGGAGTCAGGTGAGTGGAACAGCTAGTAGAGGAAGACCACCTATGGTATGGGAAACGAAAGTGGAAAAATATATTGAAGAAAAACTTCCATGTAGTGGACGGGGCATTGTGGCACGGGCAAAGGAGGCATGTCTTGACAAAGTAGCCTGGAGACGTTTCTGTCATGGCCATCCTTTTGCAGAGGTTTCCCAGGGGGAAACAAGGCGTCGGAAATTATTATGATGATGATGATGAGTTAATTAGTTTTGGAAAATGCATGGCAAGTTTGTACCATAACTTTGAGCTAAATCTCCTTCCTTATGTCTTGTTATGGTTCACATCACTAAAGTCTTCGAACCATGCCATTGATTGTGAAGGTTTATTTTTATTGAGAGTAGGTTTATTTCAGGTGCTGCTACTGGCCAGAAGCCCTAATATACTTCCTCTGGTAACTACAATTATTAACCCGGGTTCTCCTTCTCTACCTACTGATCATTTACAGATATGCAGCACTAATCTTCACACTTCAATTATTATGAACCTTCCCTGAATGTTTTCTTTGCATGCATTATTATTATTATTATTATTAGGGGTTCGAGCCCTAGCGGAGAACCCCTATTATAATAATTAAATCTTCTTATTCTTCCAAATTATTTTTCCATGCCGGTTTTTACGCAATAACTCCGAAACCGCTTTAGGATCTGGACCAAACTTTCACACAAGGTGCGTTTTTGTATTGGGCAACTTTTGATATGCTAAACATCCAAAATGGCAGCCAAACAGATCCATGGCAGCCGTTTTCCCGAAAATTTTCAAACTTTAATACCGTCTCTCCCACTCATAGGAAATTATTGGGCTTTGGTATATGGACTCGACTACTAATGCTCCACAAATGTTATGGCAAAGGTTTTGCTTTGCACGTGAGTTTTTTTTCAGCAATCTTGAAAAAACCTCAAAATACACTTAAAAATCCATATCTTGAAAACTAAGTGGATGATCAAAGCCATGTTTGCGTAGTTGGGTGAGGCTCGCAATTCAGAACGTTTTGGTACCAAGCAAATAGAAATTGGAATAGTTTGGCTGCTGACTATACCCCAACCTCCTGACTATACCCCTACCTCCTGACTATACCCCAACCTCCTGACTATACCCCAACCTCCTGACTATACCCCAACCTCCTGACTATACCCCAACCTCCTGACTATACCCCAACCTCCTGACTATACCCCAACCTCCTGACTATACCCCAACCTCCTGACTATACCCCAATCTCCTGACTATACCAGTGCTAAATATTCCAGAAATTCTACCAGATAAATGTTGATCATGGAATGGTGACTATAAAAGCTCTCGTGTGATACTGGCTTAAATAGGTCCACAACATATGCATTTTGTCTCGAGCATACTGGTACCTTTCAAAACTGTACCATATCATTATTCACTTTAACCCCTTCTGTACCGGCAACGTCTTTTTAATATTATTCAAGCTACTATAAGACTTTTTTATTCAGTTTAAAAAGAGCCTCCTGCAATTAACAGTCTTCGAACTATCTGCATTAACTCTTTCTACTCTGTGGCCTAGACAACATAAGCAACATACACCTCAGACACCTGGGACCACAAGGCATACAAACACTCACTAACATATCAAACTACAGCTATTCACACAACACAATACCAGACATTTGGAAGCATGGTATCATCATCACATTCCCCAAACCCAACAAAGACCCCACGCTACCCTCCTCGCACCGCCCCATCACACTCCTTTGCTCCCCCTCCAAAGTCATGGAACGCCTAGTATTACAACTAATTACACCCGACCTACCCCTAGCTCCAACACAACATGGCTTTAGACCACTGCACTCCACAAACACTCTTCTCACAGACCTTACACAAAGAGCTTTTGACGGCATCAACTCAGCTAGACCACCACACAGATCACTATTAGCCACACTCGACATTAGTAAAGCCTTCGATGCCATCCCCCGCCACAACCTAACAAACAAAATCTACAACACAAACATGCACAACAACACAAAAAGGTGGCTGGCCAACTTCCTAGCAGGCAGATGTGCACACGTATCTTTTGCCGGTCAGTCATCAAAAATCAGAAACTTTCCAAACGGAGTCCCACAAGGATCCGTCCTATCGCCCGCACTCTTCAATCTGTACATGCACGATATAACTACACCCAATACTCCCCAAATAAACTTAGCCTCCTATGCAGATGACATAACACTCACATGCACACACCATGACCCAAGAAGAGCAACAGATCTCCTTCAACCCTATCTCAACACACTACATGGCTGGTGCACTACAAACAGACTTAATCTAGCCCCAGCCAAATCCACCGCAACCCTGCTCACAAGCTGGACAGGTGAACACGAATACATCCCTCAACTCACCATAAACAACACACCCCTAACACATACACACACACCCAAAATCCTAGGAGTAACATATGATACTCATATGACATTCAAACAGCACACCACAAACATTAAAAAGAAACTGACACCCAGACTTAACGCCCTCAGGTCACTTGCTCACACAAAATTTGGACACAACAAAGAAACTACCACCACAGTATATAAACAATACATAAGATCAGTAATGGAATACGCAAGCCCAGCCTGGGCTTCTAACCTAGCTGAAACACATCATAAGACCTTACAGACGATTCAAAACAAAGCCCTGAAGATCATTACAGGCTGCACAGCTACTGCACCCACAGATCATCTACATCAAGAAACCAAAATCCTCAAAGTCAAAGACCATCTGGACATGAGAGGCACTCAATTCCTGGCAGCAGCCTCCACGAACCAAGACCACCCACTAAACTACATGGCAACACACCCACAGACACCAAGAAATATCAAAACAACACCCAGCACACGGTATCACACACAATTATTGTCCTCTCTCCCTCCCTGCCCACCCCGAACCAACTTCCAGAAGCACATCCATACTCATATCTCTCGCCAATCCATCCACTCACTCACAGACAACACGCAGCTGCATGCACGACCTCCCGAAATCCATCCTTCCGAATCCTCCCTCCCTCGCGAGGACAGAGTCCACCTGGCCAGGCTGAGATGCGGACACCATCCAGCTCTCCTGAGCTATCAGAAGAGACTGGATGACTCCGTTGTCGACGCCTGCCCGGGATGTAACACAGCACCCCATACCATTAAACACATCATAGAAGACTGCATTTCACACAACCACTTACGCCAACAACACAACCTACACTCAATGAGAGCTCTGTGGGAAAGCCCGATCGTGGCCGTGGCCTTCCTCAGGGACTCGGGGCTGTTCGGCCAGGCAGCTTAGGGAACAACAACAACAACAACAACTCTTTCTACTACCTCCGATCCTTCTTGAACTACACAAAATCGTCTAAATATAGCTAGAATAAAATTACAAAGACGTCGCCGGTACAGAAGGGGTTAATAATTTAGCTATTGACAATAGATGTGTTATTAATATTGCCAAATATAGTAGATATTTTTATTTGTTAGGGTTTTATTTATTAGGGAGGCATTCTTTAATTAGGCAAAAAGAGTGTCAAGTGGAATGGTTCACTTTTTGGTCAATTTTTTAATTTATTAATTATTTTTCTAGTTTCCTCTCTAAACCTCCATGAAACTTTAAAACACATCCATTAGATCCCCCTTTTAGAATAATTTGTAAATTTTTCGGTAAAAAAAACGGTTCTTCCAAAATTACAGGCTTACTAACATTCGCCAATTTTTTTGTTTTAACCTAAATAGCACGAACTGGGGACAGAGGTGCATGGGGGCGGTTCGTTCGTGGCCACCCCTTCGGGGATCACGGCGTCAGGCAATAGATAGATAGATAGATAGCACGAAAGGTCTTAATATTGACAAGGAAATGGGGTGGAAGGTCTTAAAATTGACAAACTTATGGGTCAAACATCTTAAAATTTGAAAACTAATGGGGCTAAACATGAGGGAGAAGGGGGGGGGCCAGAAAATACGCCCCATCTCCCCTTAGGGCTGTTCTGACTGAGTATTGGTATGGTACAGAGTTTTGATATGTATTCATTCCGCTGTAGGTTTGCTAATTTTATTTTTTTGAGTTGTAATTCAATTAATATACACTAACTCTTTAATAACTTAAATTAATTGTTAAGCTATATACCCATTACAAATATTATATTTATAATTTGCAGCCATAAATATTTTAGGTGGTACAATCGCGTTAATAAGTGATGTCTTGGCACCAAGTTTGTTTTGATCAATACCTGTAATTGGTATCAGCAATATCTAAGCTTCATTTCTTCATATCAAGTGAACTATAAAAACATGTTCCTACACTTACTCACCCTATTCAACATTTAACAGACATTAATACAGCACAGAGCGAGCCAAACATAATGACAACAGGGACATGACTTATTAGCGCGACCGTACAAATAAATGTTTTGTATCTGTATTGTAGTGCTGTTGTAATATGGAATTGTTAGTTGTTGTTGTTGTTGTTTTTCCTCAGGCTGCCTGGCCGAACAGCCCCAAGGCCCCGAGCAAGGCCAAGGCCATAACCGAGCGCCCCAACAGAACCCTCCCTGCCTACCACAATAAAGCCTGGGTGACCGAAGCTACTCCATGGCGGCGAGCTGAGGAGGGTGCGGAAACACCCGGGAAACCAAAGCCCCACCCAGGGCCCTGTGCCCCTCAGCAATTATGAAAAGAAAGTTGAGGGGCAAAGGGAAAATGTGACACTTTGGCTTCCAATCTACCAACCTCTGGGTTGGCAGATTGGGAGGTCAATCCACGGAAGAGACGCCGTCACTTGAGATCTAGAAAATATATAAGTAAAAGGAACAATCAGAGTAAGCTATGGGTATGGCAGAGATCACTCAGTTCTCACTCTGATAGACCAGCCCATCACCACTTAGTTATTGTTAGGAATTGTTAGTTCCCTTGTTTACTTCTTAAAGAGCGGGCATAATTTGCGTGTTTTGTATTTTCAACCCATTATTATATCTCTTTAAAGGAAAGGGGTATGGAAAACTTTAGGTAGCATATGATGAAACATGATATCCTTTCTGTAATATGATATCTTTATATTGTCCTTGTCCCAATTTTGGTTTGTTTAGTTTGCAAGTTTTACATTTTAATTAAATCATACATTTGTCTATAGCTTTTTTCATATTCATGTGGCGATAAGTTGAATATGTAGTTTTGTGTTATTATGTGAGTATTTTATGATCAACAAAATACTGTCTTCCTTTAGCAAGGGGACAGGAAATTGGTTTCTGTTGGCTATTACAGCGCTATTGAATCTCGAAGGAGAGAAATTGCACTTAATAAAAGAATTGACCATTATTATTATTATTATAGTGCAAAATTAAAGCAGTTATTTTTCAATGCTTAGAACTATTCACTAAAGCTAGAATGACTTATGGTGCAATAGTCAGAGCGTTCAGCTCATAGCCGTAAGTTCCTGGGTTCGATAAATGGGCAGGCAGAGATGAATGGGCAGTATCATCACTCTCTGATACCTTTATTCACCTATAATAAATAGGAGCCTAGAGTAAGTACTGTGATTGACATCCCATCTGGGGAAGTCAACTATGCTATCCTGACTACTATGCAGCATGGTATAGTCTATTCGCTGTAAGTAGGCAAAAAATCATGACCTCTAACCTCTGTAACTCAAAAACGACTAGAGTAATCGAGCTAATATTTCTACCATTGGGGAAAAGTCAGCCAAGGAATAGAAGTGGAAATATACAGCCAATTTGCTCTAGCCCTTTTTGAGTTACAGAGGATAGAGGTCATGATTTCTCGCCTACTTACAGCGAATAGATTATAACCACTGTGTTCTTGGCTGGGTAGCCTATAGTCTATTCGCTGTAAGTAGATGAGATGGATGTGTGGGGCCAGGCTACAGGATAGAATAACAAATGTTGAGCTGAGGAGACGTTTAGGTATAAAGAGTATTAGCGAGGTGATGCGTACAAGTAGACTGGGATGGTATGGACATGTGGAGAGAATGGATGAACAAAATTGGGTGAAAAATGCAGGTCTGTGATTGTGGAGGGAGCTGCACCAAGGGGTGGACCGAGGAAGACCTGGGATCGGACTATACGTGCCGATCCCAAATCCAAGAACTTGACAAGTGAAGCAGCCCTTAACAGGGTTGCCTGGAACGCCGCCATTAGGACAAGAGACTGAAACTGCACTTATGTGTGGAACACTCAGTCTTAAAATTGTATGTATGTATGTATGTATGTATGTATAAGTAGGCGAAACATCATGACCTCTATCCTCTGTAACTCAATAAGGGCTAGAGAAAATTGGCTGTAAATTCCCACACCTATTCCCTGGCTGACTCTTCCCGAATAGTAGAAATATTAGTTTGATTACTCTAGTCGTTTTTGAGGTACAGAGGTTAGAGGTCATGATTTCTCGCCTACTTACAGCGAATAGACTATAGTTCACCCACTACTGGCTCCCAAGGATAAAGAATCAGAGGTGAGCACTTCAGCCATGCCACTACATTACCTTTAGGATTCCAAATGACAGCTGATTAATTTACTTTTTTTTTTTTTTTTTTTTACCTGAAAAGCCATAAAACATAGCGATTTTGATAAGTTGTTTTTGTCTTTTTACTGTGTTCGTCCAAGTTTTGGTTTGTTTATTTTGCAAGTTTTACATTATAAAGCCATAAAGCAAAACGTTATTACTGTAAAGGCCTATCCTCACGTGGTGTTTCTGGCCATTGTGTAATTTATACAAGTAATACTGTAAATTGTTTTTGTTGTTTGCAGGTTCCCCGAGTTATGACGGTATGAGGACCTGAGCCTCCTGAGTGTGTCGAGTGTGGAGGAGCAACAGCAGCAGTCCAGCTTCTCCTCCTGCGCCCCTCTGTCCCCCTCGTCCCCACCCCCGCTGGTCCCCCATCCTCGCAGGGAAGGGGGTTACTGGTCCCGGAGTGCCGCAGAGGTGGCTGCTCCCTCCCGCCACATTTGGTCAGTATCTAGTCATTGGAGGAGTCCAGGCAAGAAGTCGTCTGGATACTCGCAGGAGATTTTGAAGAAGAACGCGGTTGTGGACAATCAATATGGGTCGGCAGCAATCCAGCCATTCTTCCCCATCACACCAAACCCTGGACAGACAGACACAACGCCCCAAACTTTGCCTGAGATGGATTCGGAGATGGAGATGAACATAGTGGAAGACGGAGAAGACCTAGAAAACATAATGCCGTTCACCGAGTACATCGTGGTAGATATTCCTCTACAGATCGGTATGGGCAGCCCTTACTCTTCCTCATGTTTCATTCTCATTGACCGCTGAGGTTTCAAGTCAAAACGGCCACACTCTTAAATGGCCACAACCAGAATGGCCACAGTCTACCTTAACCTTTGATTTAACCTCAATTTAGCCTAATTAATTAAATTGTAAAACTTGGAAAATAAACAAACCAAAATATGGACGAACACAGTAAACAGACAAAACAACTAATCAAAATAGCTATGTGGAAACAACGCCCAAGCAAAATAATAATTTATAAATAAAAGAACACAATCTAATATAATATAATCTATAACCAAACCTATCCTATTTTAACATAGGCTCTTTAGGGTTGTGGCCACTTGGGTAATGGCCGCTTAGGAGTGTGATCGTTTTGACCTGCTTCCGACCACCGCTAACACACCACACACATCTCTCTCCTACTAGATGACTTAAGGCGGTATCACACAAACGCTTTTTCCTTCAATATTTATTCTCAACACAGGTCTGGCAACTTATGAGGTTAACATTTAAAATATTTTGGTTACCTAAATTCATCTGTCATCAGTCTAGTTTCGGATACCAGTGCAAAATATTCCAGAAATGTTGCCAGAAAAATGTTGATCATCGAATGTTAACTATAAAAGCTCTCGTGTGATACCAGCTTAACACGTACTGTCCAGTATACAATGAAGGAAATAGGTTGTCATTTACCAATTGCTGATGTGATTTACTTAGAAGATAATGAAACTTTAAAAATTATGGTACCGGTACTGTATGTTACCATTAAATGATTTCCTAACTAAACTTATTGTAGCAATATTATTATTATAATACAGTTTACATTACCATTACATTATTCTTGCAGGGTTATTAACCCTTTGAGTACCAGCGACGTGTGTTATTATTTATTCTAGCTATATTTAGACGATATTATCCAGCTTGGGAATGATGTGTGGTAGTTTAAAGGGTTGGCTGAGATACTTTGAAACCTTATTAATTGCTACAGGTCCTTCCTAAACTGAATATAGTCATCTAATAGTTACCAGAATGTGATAATAAGGACGTCTCTGGTACTGAATGGGTTAAGAATATTTATACCATTGATTAATTTCATACAATAGATAACTTTTTGTTTTCCAAATCTTGTTACTGTTATTCATGCAAACAAGTTATATTTCCTAATAGGGCTAAACATGAGGGAGAAGGAGGACTAAAAAAAAAAACACTGCCTCCCTTTAAAGCAAGATTAGTAGATACTGTTCTATAGGTAGCGCCAACGAACTTGACAATAATCTTGACCCCTTAACTTCTCATAACTCAAAAGGGCCTAGAGTAACGTGGCTGCAAATATCCACACCTATTTCCTGTTGGGCTCTTCCCAAATGATAGAAATGTCAGCTCGATTGCTTTCATTCATTTTGAGTTATGAGAAGTTAAGGGGTCAAGATTATTGTCAAGTTCGTTGGCTCTACCTATAGTACAGTATCTACTAATCTTTCTTTAAGGGGACCCACCTCGCTTTTTTTCTCTTTCTCTCCCTCTCTCTTTGGCGCTTGTATCCATGCGGCCCCATTCAGCCTACTGTTTTAAGACTTTTACCCCCATCCAGGTGTCAATATTTTCCTGGCGAGCGGTAGCGAGCCTATGTATTTTTTGTTTACAGCAAACTAAATTTGTACATTTTTCGATAGAAAAATTTCTCTGGCGAAGCCGGATTTCTCCATACAATGGCTATCGCTCGCCAGGAAGAAATCAACACCTGGATGGGGATAAACGTCTTAAAACAGTTGGCTGAATGGGGCCGAATGGATACAAGCCAGAGACAGAGAGAAAAGGAGAGAAAGAGTAAAAAGGCAAGTGACCCCCCGTAACATGAAGTAAGTGAGGTAAAAGTAAAGCTGATAATAGAGTTAATTGTTACGGTTCAGTGATGTCGGGCGTGGTGATAAACAAGACGGTAACAGTGTGGTGATTGTTACAATGATTTACAGTAGGGTGAGTGTTTTAAGGGGGGATGGGCGGATTTATTTGACCATTTATGTATTTTTTTATTTTTTTAATATTATATTATTAATTTTTTATTATTATTAATATTATTATTATTTTTTTTTAGTTTCCTCCCTAAACCATCAAGCTCAGTTAAATAACACCCGCCCAAGACAAATTTGTAAATTTTTCGATAGAAAATGTTCCGGCCAAAGGCCGGTTTCTCTTAAATTACAGGCTCGCTATAGCTCGCCAGGAAAGAATTAACACCAAAATGACACACAAATTCTTAATATTGACAGAGAAAGGGCGCGAAAGGTCTTAAAATCACCAAACTACTAGGCCAAATGTCTTATAATCTGAAAACTAATAGGGCTAAAGATGAGGAGGAAGGGGGACCATAAAAATGGCCCATCTCCCCTTAAGTTATGACGATGGATATTGAGGGAAAGTGAGAGAAAGGGTTTTGCGATTATGAAGTGGTTCAAGCAAACTACAATTTGTTTTTATTTGATTAATGCTACTGCCATATGATTTAACTTGGTTTTAAAAATATCTTTATACTGTACATGAAATACGTAATCTTAATTTTATTCCTAATATCAATCGTCCCTAAATGAAACTACTGTAATGAAAATATGTGATCCTCCCGGGATTCAAACTCAGGACACCATATACAGAACTTAAACACTCTAACCATTACACCACCAAAACAGTTAAGGGTTCAGTACATGACCACGATAAATATCCATACTAAATGAGAGGTCCTTCGTAAGTTGAAGAAAATCATCAGGAGATAGCTAAATCAAACCTATTGAAGAGGTTAAATCAAAAGGAAGTATGATTTTTATATTTTTCTGTAAGCTGAGTTTAGATATTTCCAATATTACCAGTATGTATATGTATATACTCTGGCACATACCCCATTTTATATACTGTATACTGTATATATAAATATATCATTATATTTTATATTTATTTGTTTTTATTGGGGGTGGCCGACTCGAGACAGAGCCTGAACAGGGACATCACAACACAACAGAAAAACAAAAACAAAACTCCAGTACACTTTATATATGGGCAAGTATAAAATATTTGTTGACATGAGTTAACCCTATAAATTCGATGTTCCCATTTCTTTCTAGCTATTTTTAGATTATTTTTATCACATTGGGAAGGACCCAGTTTAGTTACAGGGCTAATCAGGACAAGAAGTCCTTCCTAAGCTTAGTTAAATCTTTGCCTAGTAGCATTAATACAATAAAATAGTCCTCTGAGTGAAGGCGTTAACCCCTTCAGTACCGGCAACACCCTTTGCATTATATTCTGCCAACTATTAAACGATTTTATTCAGTCTAGGAATGACGTCTACCAATTAAAAGGCTACAGACTATCTCAATACTGTACATCCTTTTAGCTACCATGTATCCTTCCCCAGCTGCACAAAATCGTTTACATTTAGCTAGAATAAAATACACAGACATCGCCGGTACAGAAGGGGTTAAACAGTTGGATAGTTTGGCATCCAGTAGGTTATTGTCCAAAACTTATTTTTTATCCTACAGTATATTGTATTTTTAGTTTAAATAAATTTTGAAATAATGTAACCTACATTTCATCTACTGTATGTTGAAACCAAGAAGGTTAGAGAATATAGAGATTATACAGTGCTGATACTTGTATATTCTGTGTACGGTATATATATATTTTGTTCATATATACGGTTTAGTATACAGTATATACAAGTACAAGTATATATGGCACACTTTTTGTTAATGACTGTACTTTGGACCAGGGTGTCAAACCAAAGCTGAATTCATTAATTTTAGTCTCTATTATGGTGTATGGAAAAATAAAATTATGGTTTTTAGTTCAAATTAGGTCTCTGGGAGTGATAAAACGACCAAAACAATACTATTTCATGTCCTATATCTTGGATTGTGTTAATTTATTTCAACATTTTATTTTGTTATGCTTTATTTCCACATAGCAATTTTGGTTACAGTAGTTCTTTAGCTTTTATCTGGTATCGTCCCAGTTTTGGTTTGTTTACTTTTGCAAGTTTTACATTATAATTCCTTCTCATATTCATTCCAGTCTTCAAACCAAATTTCCCCGGTTTGGCACCCTGCTTTGGACCAATTGTTGTGGCCAGGAAGGAGAAGGACATTTAAGGGGAGACGGACCCTTTTTTTTTTTTTTTTTTTTTTTTTTTTTTCCTATTAATTAATTTATTCCTAGACCTCCATCAATCTTAGAAAAACACCCCCTAGACCCACCTTGAATATAAATTTGTACATTTTTCAGTAGAAAAATGTCCCGGCCAAAGACCGGTTCCTCTTAAAATTTCAGGCTCGTGACAGTCGACACCTAAATGGCACGAAAGGTCTTAAACTTGACAACGAAATGGGGTGAAAGGTGTTAAAATCGCCAAACTAATGGGCCGAACGTCTTATAAACTCAAAACAATAGGGACTTAACACGAGGGAGAAAGGGGACCAGAAAAACGACCGTCTCCCCTTACACCCAAATTGCCCCAGTTTGACACCCTGCTTTGGACCAATTGTTGTGACCAGGAAGGAAAAGGACATTTAACCCTTTTTTGATGAGATTGATGTAATTTAGGTGGTTTTATGGTAGCTACTTCCAGACGATTTTATCATCATGCAGAATGGACTAGCAAATCCATAGAATAAAGAAGACTAGAGGTGGGTGGAGTTTGTGCCAACAATTTAAGTGAAAAGAGGTTAACCCTTTGGGTATGAGGAGTCTTTCTGAAGCTGAAGAAAGTAGGTAAGTTATAGCCAGAATTCATGAACTGTACAGTCAAAATAAATATTTTGCTCATAAATTATATAATTTTATGTCTATTACTTTTCCTTGACATTCCACATGTGTTTCTAATAGCCATAGTACTGTGTGTTTCACGTCGTAAAAATGTCATGTTAATGTCCCTCTCTAGATTTCACACAAATTATTAAGATTTTTGGGCAATTATTGATTTTTGCTGTACAGTATGTGTGATATTAGCCAGCGTCACACGGGCACCTATTGCCTGTGTCCGACAATCTGGGTCAGTTATTTGGTTAATTTATTCATGTTTCAAAGAATTTGTTTCTAAATTGAAGCTACAAGCTTTCAAATAACATCAACATGGAAGTAGCATTGATTGAATAATAACCTTTTAGTAAGCATGTTTTGATTCTGATAAAGTGACTCCAAGTCTGGTATCTGATACATGTCCTCGTGTAATGTTGGTTTAAAATGTTAGTCACAGTCAAGTGAAGAAGGCTTCACCATACAGAAAGGGTTTAACCCCTGCTAGCTGGGTAACAGTCTCAAACGTTTGTGTGCATTGCTGCAGGTACCGTACAGTACAGTACTCATACGTTCTGTTCTTCCCGCGGTAAAAAATGCTCCCGGGGTGACATGATAGTACTGAGCGGTAGCCAGGGTAACTAGGGTAACTAGGGTCCACCAAGCTGCCCAGTACTCCATGAACCATTGCAGCGAGTGCATTCTACTGCAAGCAGTCGCAGCTCAATCCTGGATTCCGCGCAAAAACACCTTCACTTCCTGTCGTCACTGTCAAGGCCACAGACCAACTGGGAACAAGAATTTTGGTGTCTCCGTACAGGCCAGAACACAAACTTTCTATCTATCTATCTATATACTCAGGCCCAATCCCCACTTTTCCTATTTTGTTTTCCTTCCCCTTTTTTTCCTTTCTGCCACACATTATTTTGTCTTCCTTTACCTTCTGTTTCACAGAGCAAGAACAAGTTGAAAACACAAAATATCGTGAAAATGCCTGCTCAAAGGGCACTTGAAAACATGCAAATACACCTCCACTTCTTCTCACTATCAAGACCACAGACCAGCTGGGGACGGGATTTTGGTTTCGCCGTACAAGCTAGAACAGGTATTTTCTTTCTCACCTTTTTTCTTCTTTCTTAACCCTTTGTTTTACAGTTTGTGCAAGTTAAAATAAAACAAAAATTGTGAAAATCGCCTGCTTCGGGCGCAAGGGAAATTCTACAAAGCCTGCTATTCGTGGGTTAAGAAGAAGCGGTAATGTGTATGGAGAGAAGAAGAAATAGAGGAACGGAACAGGCGACGGATAAGCCGGGATATACATCTGGCGTCACATCAGAGCTTTTCACCTTAACTTTTGTCAACATTGGATTGGCAACCTAGGAGGTAAGTGTTTTAAATAGTTCTGTCACCTATTTAATTAATCTACAGTGTACTTTCCAATACCAGTTCAAAAGATCTCAGATACTGTATGTTATTATAATGTAAAACTTGCAAAATAAACAAACCAAAACTGGGACGACGCAAGATAAACGCAAAGGAACAAATTAAAATCGCTATGTGGAAATAACGCTTAATAAAATAAAATTTGAAATAAAAGAAACCAGGAAAAGGTTTCTGATAACAGTTAAAAAGAGATCCCAGAAGTGTTGCCAGAAATTTTTTGACCATGGAAAATTAAGGTTAAAAGTGCTTGTGTGATACCGCCTCATCCCCTTGAAGCTCTGACACGTTTTAGCAGTTTATTTTTGGCTATCACTAGACGATCTTATGCAGCTTAGGAAGGATCTGGGGGTATTAAAAGGGTAAAGACTATCTCAATCAACCCTCTGACTTCCATATACCCTTTCTAATCTGAATAAAATCATCTAATAATAGCCAGAAAACAAAATAAGAAGTGCGTCATCGATCCTCAGAGGGTTAAGAGTATCTTCGTACCTGATTCTACCACCAGGAGCTTATAGGAGATAATGCCTTGTATTATAAAGGAAACATAGCTTGGGTTGTTGTCTCGAGACCCATTTCTTTAGCTGTTATTGAGTTGAATATTTCAGTATTAACCTCTTCTGTACCGGGATGTCTTTTTAGTTGTATTCTAGCCATATTTAGACGATTTTGTTTAAGATGGATCTGTGGTAGTAATGAGGGTTAAGTGAGATAGTTCGAAGCCTATTAATTACTGGAGGCACTTTTTTAACTGAATTAAATCGTCTAATAGTAGCCAGAATAATGTTAAAAAGATGCCCCGGTAATGAAGGGGTTAATATTTTTTACTATACACTCATCCCTCTGCTATCATGGGTAATTGTCCTTGGAGTGCCACATGTATTTGTTGATTTCATTAATTGAGTTTAGAAGTAAAGTTGGTTGGTGGCCGACTCAAGACAGAGCCCAAATAGGGACACCACAACAGAAAACAATGAACACACAAAAACAAAATACAAATTGACACACATTGAGTTGATATAGCAACAGCATATGAACATCTGTAGTGATAATCTTACCTATTTATCAGAGGTTTTATACAGTATGATTTATATAGACTGTTCAGCACAAAGTCAGGGTTTAAGCAGTAAAACATTATTTATTTTAGTGTTCTTATTACAACATTATTATGATAGAGTAATTACGGTAAGCTTCCCTTTATGCTGATGTGCAAGATATAATTTGTGCATAACCCAGCAAGACATTTACTTAAACTAGTTGTAAGTCTGCATCGGTCACCAGACAACTCAACCAGCAAACCAACAACAACCAGCAAACTTCTTAAACCAGTAGTCCCTCAACTTTCACTTCATAATTGTTAACCCGTACAATCCCAGCGACGGCTGCCAGCCGTCAATAGATAAATCACTTCCCAGTCCCAGCGACGGCTGCAAGCCGTCAGTAATATACGATCCTTGTAACTGCCAGTATCAGCCAGTGGCTGGTACCATGACTTGTAAACACTGTTCTAAGGAATTGGCAACACTTCTTAGGTTAGCTGCAAGCTTCCACAGGCTGTCTGGGTCAGTGTTTCATCAGCTTTTGAGGTGGGAGGTTGTTATATCTTGCCTCCAAAGACATTTTGGCCACATTGCTTGGTACTGGGGGGTACATTTATGGTAGTACCCTATGGTACAGTAAGGGTTAAGCGGCACAGGGCCCTGGGTGGGGCTTGGGTGTCCCGGGCATTTCTGTACCCTCCTCAGCCCCTCGCCTGGGAGCGGCTTCGGTCACCTAAGCAAGCTTTCTTAGTGGTAAAGCTGGGAGGGTTCTGTGGGGGTGCTCGGTTATGGCCTTGCTCGGGATCTTGGGGCTGTTCGGTCAGACAGCCTGGGGAACAACAACAATAACAACAAACACATTTTTTCAACCAGTAGCCCTCCACCAATACTGTTAGGTTAAAGATTTAGTTTGGTATTGATCTATTTTGCACTGGTTGAGATCTACTGGTTGAAATGGTCTACTGGTTGAGTTGTCCTGGTACTGTGCGTATCTTAGTTACTGCTGCTACTGGTACTGGTATTAGTGATAAGCAAACAGTATCGTCTTCTGTTTAGTATCATAGTTTGTGCTGTCATGGCCCCACAGTATTGTAGTTGAGCTTATTCACAAACTTCTAAGATGTATAAAACCCTTGATTAGTTTGTATTTGAAAGCATGCCAAAGCCGTGTTGACTGTAATACCAATGGATGGTGTGTACTCATAATCATCATCATCATCATCATCAAATCTGACGCCTCGCTTCCAGAGGAAGCGCCCCAAAAGGGATGGCCATGGCAGAAACTGCCTCCAGGCTCCCAGACATGCCCCGACTGACCCACTCCACAGTGCCATTTCCACTAAGTGGATTATAACCATGAACACTGAAGGAGCAGACCCAGAGCAGTCCCTCACCCGGATGGCAGTTCCACCACTGTTTTGCTATTTTATTTACCCCAGTGGGGCCCTGGCTGGAAGCATACCAAGCACAGGAATTTTCTGGAAATAGGAACCAGTGGTCCACTGCTCCAGAGGCTCATAATAATAATAATAACAAGAAAAACATCACATATAGGTGTGTTCCTCGGGAACCGTAGTTTAAGTAGGAAGAGAATAACCAGGGAGGCAGCGAACATCATCTTTATTTTCATTGTAGTGAGTGGATCCACTCACTACAATGAAATTATAGATGATGTTTGCTGCCTCCCGGGTTATTCTCTTCCTGATTAACAAGAAAAATATTAAGTTATTCCTTTGTCACAAGCACCACTTCCTTCTAATGAAATTCACTAGTGCTTGCAGAAATAGCACTGTCAAAGAACCTAGGTAGAAGTTATATAATATAATTGGGTAATACAACATAATGCAGCGTGACTATATCAAAACAAAACTTAAGGTGGTAGTACAGTACTCGCTTTTTCTGGACCCACTTCTCCCTCATGTTTAGCATATTAGTTTTGAGGTTTTAAGACGTTCGTTCCATTAGTTTGGCAATTTTGAGACATTTCACTTAATTTGTTTGTCAATATTAAGACCTTTCGTATGGAGATGCCAAGTCAGTCGTAGGGAGATGCCAAGACAGTCGTAGGGAGATGCCATGACAGTCGTAGGGAGATGCCAAGACAGTCGTAGGGAAACTACAAGACACTCGTAGGGAGATGCCAAGACAGTCTTAGGGAGATGCCAAGACAGTCGTAGGGAGATGCCAAGACAGTCGTAGGGAGATGCCAAGACAGTCGTAGGGAGATGTCAAGATAGTCGTAGGGAGATGCCAAGATAGTCGTAGGGAGATGTCATGTCAGAAATGTGTTGAATATCCTGGCCCTGTATCTTGCACAAAGTGGCACCAGGTTTTATCCAAATTGTGTGATTATGATCATGTTGTTATTATGGTGAGCTATTATGAAAAGCTGTAGCTGCTCTTGATTTTTATGGAAGCTTGGTTTTTTATCACTTTCTTATTTGGAGTGCTGGTTTAAGTTTTAAATATTTTGTGGATTGCTGCGTACTGTATTTACAGGTAAATTAGATATGGTACACTTACACCATTAAGGTCTTGACGGCAGTACAGTAATTTTATTCTACGGTTAAACACCAACTTAAATGTTTTTTCAGTCCTGTGAATGATATATTTGTTCTATCAATCTTTTAATATACATTCTATTACAATTGAAGTGTTCAATATCTATTAGTCTTCATCTAATGAATTAGTTTCACTCCCAACACCAAACACCTCCCAATGAAATTAATGAAAGCATGTGATCCTCCAGAGATTCAACTTTGGACACCACATACAGATCCTAAGCACTCCAATGTAAGATCCAGTCTGTTGACATATGAAGTGTTGAGTACCGTGTACAGTACTGTGTTGTGGCCAGAGCAATACCTTAGACCCTGATTTATGACTTTGTGGTGTGAGTGTACATTGATATACAAGTTGCACCCTTATCTGATTCAAAACTATATACATAACTACATGTATAGTATACTGTACTGTATATAATACAAAAAATCCCCTTAGCTCTTTAGTTCAAATGAAGTTTGACTCAACTAACGAAGGGTTATCTAACATGGTTGTAAACCTGGTACCAATATACAATCCATAGCTGAGGTGTAAACTGATTTTGTTTATCACTTCAGAACTAAACCAAGCCAGTTGTGTTCTTGATAGTGCATCTTGAGTACAGTACATTCATTGTGTGGATTAGATTTTAAATGAAAGAATCGAAAGTTGTTTAACAGGTAGAGGATATTGATGTAGCCGATACTGATGATAATATTAATCCCTTCAATACTTCGGCAGCATTTTCTATATATTCTGGCTGACATTAGATGATTTTACCCAGCCTATAGTAGTAGTTAGAGGGGAATAAACTATCACAATTAATCCTCACACTCCCGCAGATCCTTCCTAAGCTGAATGAAGTTGTCTACTGGTAGCCTGAATATAAAAAATTGCCTGCATATTAAAAGAGTTAAGGGGGGTGACCTGTTTTTTTTTTCTCCTTTTTTCTCTTTCTCTGGCTTGTATCCATTCGTCCCCAGTCAGCCTACTGTTTTAAGATGTTTATCCCCATCCAGGTGTCGATTTCGAGTCCGCATTGTATGGAAAAATCCAGCTTCGAGACTTTTTTTTCTATCAAAATTAAAAAATTTAGCCTGCTGTCAAATACATTTTTTAAAATATGCTGGCTCGCCACCTCTCGTCAGGATTTTTTTACACTTGAATGAGGATAAACGTATTAAAACAGTAGGCTAAATGGGGCCGAATGGATACAACCCAGAGAGAAAGGGAGAGAGAGAGAAAGAAAAAACAAGGTGGGACCCCTTAATGGAAAATACCATAGAGGGAAATCTAGTAGTTTTGGTGAGCACATCTATATTAATTGGTGGACTAATACATATGGTGAAATTAATAAAATATAGAATAGCAGGTCCACCAAGAAATATGTTAAAGCACCATAGACTTCTCACCTATCATACTTGTAATATACAGTAGGTTTATACATTTAATAATAGTAGGTCATGTTTCCTTATGAGAAACAAATCTGTAAAAGAATAATAGGAATAGCATGTAGGTATAGGTAGCGCCAACAAACTTGACAATAATCATGATCCCTGACCTCTTCGTAACTCAAAAGGATCTTGAGCAAACTGGCTGTAAATGTCCACACCTACTGTATTTCCTGGTGGACTCTTCCCAAATGTTTAAAATGTCAGCCAGATTATAACTCAAAAGGACCTTGAGCAAAGTGGTTGTAAATGTCCACACCTATTTCCTGGTGGACTCTTCCCAAATGTTAGAAATGTCAGCCAGATTGCTTTCATTCATTTTGAGTTATAAGAAGTTAAGGGGTCAAGATTATTGTCAAGCTCGTTGGCACTACCTATAGTTGATTTTTGTTTAGTCGGCAATATTACTAGCAGAGCACAGTGGAATTTTTGGCTTCTTTATTAGTGTATTTTGAATAGAGACGGCTGAAGTGGAGATAGCCATTTTTGTTGTATCTTAGTGTACAGTAGTTGATGTAGACTTCCCAGGGATTTTGATGACATCTAATGAATTGACCACTTGCGAGTTTCATTCTATAAGGAAGTTGGAGTTGTAGACATCGATATTTAGCAGAATAACCGGCTATAATACGGTTTTAGTACATTTATAAATACATAAAACCAAATTCAACATACTATTTATCCATCAGAAACCTACATAATTACTGTATTTGTGATTAATATCGAAGTTTACAGGCCGAACTTCCTTATAGCCTGAAACTCGCAAGTAGTCAATTGTCAAAGTGTACGGCTGCATTGACCGAGATCCGACAATGGATTATCCGCCGTCGAACATTGCATAATCCCTTTGAGTACCAGCGACGTGTGTTATATTTGATTTTACCTATATTTAGACAATATTATGCAGCTTAACCCATGGGATCCGGGGGGGGGGCCTCATATGAATTTTGGTATAGTCAAACTTCATAATTCAGTAGCTACTGATTGAGACCACCTACAGCAGTCAATGTTTTTGCAAATTGTAGAACTTTTTGTTGTCTGTAGAATGCCATAGAGATGACGTCGCTACAACGCGTGGTTGCCGAGTTCTGATGATTATAGCGGCGATTTTTAGCCGCGCATTTTGCCTCATATGAGGCCTCCCGGATTCCAAGGGCTAAGGAAGGATCAGTAGTAGTTAAAAGGGTTGGTTGAGATAGTTTGAAGCCTTATTATGGCTAGAGGTCCTTCCTAAGCTGAATGAAAGCGTTTAATAGTTGGTCAGAATGGGATGAAAGGACGTCCCTGGTACTGTACGGGTTAACCATTCTTCTCTCCGTCCTCACCAGTCAAAATTAGTGGCTAAGTGGGATGTGAGGGTAATAATAATAATAATAATAATAATAATAATGTGAGGGTAAACGTGGCAGCAGTTGAGGTAGTAGTAAGTGTATGCGTGTTTAGGGATTGCTTGAGGTGTGTATTCAACTGAAAGTAAAAGTTAAGGGGGGTCACCTCCTTTTCTCTCTTTTTCTGGCTAGTATCCATTCGGCCCCATTCAGCCAATTGTTTCAAGACGTTTATCCCCATCCAGGTGTCGATTTCTTCCTGGCCTGGTTAATCTGCTCTACATAAATAAATTATATTTTTCTCTCTCTCCCTTCCTCTATTTCGTCTTGTATCTTCCTTTTCTGTCAATACTACCTTCGTTTTTTCTCACTACTACCTTCTTTTTCTCTCTCCTTTCCTTCATTAACTAGCAAAGTACTTTTTATTTCACTAGAATGGACTTTATCTGAACAGTACAAGAATCATTTAACGCTGTAGTACTGTACTATCATAATATTCGTAAGTTGTCCCTTCCTCCCGCAGTCCAACTTATTGCTCATTGCGTAATTAATCCACTGGTACGTTATATAGCAGTTTTTCATTGCAGTTCAAGATTTTTGCCCAATTAGTTTATTTGGTGATAATTTTTGTTTTTGTATTATTAGATATTATAAGTAACATTTTATCATAGGTTAAGTTAATATTATTTTGTTAACATTTTTTTTTAGCACAAGAGGTAAATAGGTGCAGTGTATTGTTCGCCAGTGGGCTCTCTTTTGTGTATAAAGCTAAAGAAAGTGAGATATATCTTGTTCATATTAACGGGTACAAAAAATGTCAGCCTCTAGCAGCTGATATCCTATCATTTAATTGCAGAATAAGAAACATTTCTTTAATTCAATTTAATAAATTGTTTTCTTCATTAAAATCAAGTCGCAGCTCAGTAAGCAAACAAGGAACCGGACATTTTGTTGCCACGTTAAGATGAACCGAGTATAAGAGTTGAGTAATATTCCTGGTACAGTATGTAGACCCCCAACTACAGTACTGTACAGTAATGTGCTGTAGACCCCCAACTACAGTACAGTAATGTGCTGTAGACCCCCAACTACAGTACAGTAATGTGCTGTAGACCCCCAACTACAGTACAGTAATGTGCTGTAGACCCCCAACTACAGTACAGTAATGTGCTGTATAACAAACATACCCACTAAAGTATATATTAAGCAGCTGTCTGTCCATTCAAAGTACAGTACTGTAGAGTACACTTCACTCTCATGTTTCCAAACAGCCTATTGTATATTCACCACAGCACTAAAATCCCAAGTAACCGACACTAACAAAAGTATACAGGTGATATTTAGGACATGTGGCGACTTTACAGTTGAATACATTAATTTGGTTTCTATAACATTTCCAAACAGACTTAACCCTTTCACTGCATCCATTGAATAGTAAAACTTGCAAAATAAACAAACCAAAATTGGGACGACACAAGATAAATGCTTAGTCAAAGAAAAAGAAAGTGAATAATACTGTGTGGGATTGGTGTAGCATCTCTGTGCTTGTTGTATCTGAATAGTGTGAGGAGTAAGTCTAGACATCAATTTTAATGCCTCATATGCTTATTATAATAATTTGTAAAACTTATATGCAGTGCCAGATACAAAAGTAGAGTTTTGTAGGGCTATATGGCTGCATTGAAAGGGTTAATCATCAAACCTTTAACCCCTTCTGTACTGGTGACGTCTTTTTTATATTATTGTAGCAATATTTAGACAATTTTGTGCAGTTTAAGTAGGATCTGTGGTAGTAAAAATGGTTAAGTGAGATAGTTTGAAGCTTGTTAACCCTTTCATGCACAGGATGCCATTTGAACCTATTCTGGAATACTTTAAAGCCTTTGTGACCATCAGGGGTGTTTAGAAACCTTTAGTTTACTGTATATACTTCAACCTCTGCAGTTGTCTTTGAGCTAGCTGTGGGCAGAAAACTAATTTTGGAGAGGTAATTATAAGATTGAGAGAACTCTATTTCTGATTGCTAATCGGCAAGCCTGGCGTCCATACGTGCGTGAAAGGGTTAATTGCTGGAGGCCCTTTTTAAACTGAATAAAATCGTCTAACAGTAGCCAGAATACAATTACAAGGATGTCGCCGGTACAGAAGGGGTTAATTGTAAGAAAGCTTGGAATACTGGCCACTGTGTTTAGATAAATGACCTAGCCTGAGCTCCTACTAATACTCCAGAGTCTTGACTTGACGGGTGACTTAAGGGGGGTCACCAGCTTTTTTTTTATCTTTCTCTCCTTTTCTCTCTCTCCCTGGCTTGTATCCATTCGGCCCCATTCAGCTAACTGTTTTAAGACGTTTATTCCCATCCAGGTGTCGATTTCTTCCTGGCGAGCGATAGCGAGCCAGCATTTTATGGAGAAATCCGTCTTTGCCGGAGAAATTTTTCTATCGAAAAATTTACAAATTTAGCTTGCTGTCAAAGCAAAAATATATATATATATATATATATGCTGGCTCGCTACCACTCGCCAGGAAAATATTGACACCTGGATGGGGGTAAACATCTTAAAACAGTAGGCTGAATTGGGCCGAATGGATACAAGTCAAAGAGAGAGGGAGAGAAAGAGAAAAAAAGCGAGGTGGGCTCCCTTAATGCCAATAGTTTTACGAGAAGTTCCCAATTAATGTGGGTAGTGTTAGAGCTTTTGTTGTATCCTACTGTATTAAGTTTAGAAATGTTGTAAATGCTGAAGCAGATTTGTTTTTGTGCTGTTGCTTATTATTTTTAATATTTTTAGAAGTAGCAAATAATTATAGAGGTTTGTGAATGTTTTAACTTATTGCAGTGGTTTTATTATATTACTTGTGTATCTAAACCTTTAACATCAGTTATGGTTCCTAGCGTGTTTCACATGCTCGCACCCAGTCGGGGAACACCTCGACGACGTATACAGACTAATAACACACATAACAAAGCCACTCCAACAGCTTCCTCTCTCTCCAACATCCCTTCTCCCCTCTCTACACTCTTCAGAAAAATAGGAAAAGTAGAATGTAGATATGAGGTGCCGTTGGAAAGGCTTATCCCTCAATACCTTCACCGGACCTATGGTAAAATTGTAAGAAATTAGTTTCCAGGATTTGTTTTGGACAATAAGGGTTTGGCAGTACAGTATCAGACTAAAGTTTATTGAGAGTCCAGCCCCTTAAAAAAAGTGTACCTTTAGTTAAGTTGCTCCTAGTTTGCTTAGGTTACCCTTCTTAATTTATCAATGTTTTGTGGAGAGAAGTTTCATTACCTAATGGTAGTAATCCTTTGGCATTATAGTAAACATTCAGTACAGTAAATAAATTCATGATGCCATTTCCCGAAGAAATATACAGTAGCTTATATATTAGAAGCTAGGTAGTACGTTAAGCGTAATGCAGTATTTTTTTATAGCAAAGGCTTAAGCCATATACTGTATATGTCAATGTAGCTTGTAGTTATTGATTCCTATGAAACGGGTTAAGTCATCCCCAATCATCCAGATCTCATATTGGTCAGACCTCAGATTATGAGAGGTCTTTCCTATTCCATATAAAACCCCTAGTGATCACCAACATAACCCAAAATACATGTTCCAGTACCATTGTAGTTGTAAATCCCTTTTACAAGAGGTTAGTTGTACGCTGAGTGAAGTTGATAGTGTTAGCCAGAATATAGAGAAGATATATATATATGCATCATCGTGGAAGGCTCTAGGAACATTAACCCTCTGAGTACCAGCGACGTGTGTTATATTTTATTCTAGCTATATTAGAGCGATATTATGCAGCTTAGGAAGGATCTGTGATACTTAAAAGGGTTGGTTGAGATAGATGGAAGCCATGTTATTGCTAGAGGTCCTTCCTAAAATGAAGAAAATCGTCTTATAGTTGCCAGAATATGATGAAAAGGACGTCACCGGTGCTGAATGGGTTAAACATCAGGGAGGAGGGGGACTGTTCTTTTTGGTAGTGACCGTCCATTTCCTAGCTAAACAGTCCGTCCACTTTTACTGCTCTAACTGTTTCTCATCATTCATCAGTTAGCCCTGTTTCAAAATTCAATACCGGTTCCCTATGTCAAGTAGAGTCATGAATATAAACACCATGGTAGGAGGAGCACTTTATTGACAACGTTTCACATACAGCTTCATCAGGTAATTCTATCTACTTTTCAATGTATAATTTTATCAAGTAGAGACATGTTCAAAAGCCATGTCCTGCCTGGGTTATGTCTCTACTGTACAATCGCGCTAATAAGTGATGTCTCGGCACCAAGTATGGTTTGATCAATAATTGGTATCAGCTTCATTTCTTCATCTCGTGTGAAATATGCAAACATGTTCCTACACTTACCCGCCCTATTCAACATCTGACAGACATTAACACAGCACAAAGCAAGCTAAACGTTATGACAGCTAGGACATGACTTATTAGCGCGACCGTACATACATACAGTTTACAGACTGAGTGCTCAATAAGAAGTACAGGTCTCCCTTGATTTACGATTGGGTTACATTCCTGAAAACCCGATCTTTAATAGAAAAATTGTACTGTATAGCGAACCCTAAAATTAATGGAGTAAATGGGAATGCGTTCTGGGACCAGCCAAAAGCCAAACCGAAACACCTAAAAACCTATAATAATATAGTAAATTGGGGCATCGGATAGTGAGGGAGACCTGTATGGTTTCAATCTTGTGACCTAATCTCTCTAGTAAATATAAACAAATATAGTCCTCAACAGACTTGAACAAGGTCTTTACAGAGCTAATGAAATATTAAGTTTTATTATGGATTTTTCTTACATCATGAGAGGAAATAATAGAACCTTATGAATTAGATCAGCACCTTTACAACTTTCTATACATACAGTACAATAAAAGCATAATATAAACTATTAGGAAGTTTGGCCATACTCATACCAGACAATTTTTTTTTATGTGGGGCTGTTTGACCAGGCAGCTTAGGGAACGACTACTACTACATTCTTTTACTTCTATCTGTCTATCTGTATACTCAGGCCCAATCCCCACTGTTTTTTTTTTTTTTTTTGTGGGGGGGGGGGGGGGGGGGGAGACCGACTCAAGACAGAGCCAGAATAGGGACAACACAACAGAAAACAATGAACAAAAAAACAAAATACAAATTCACACACATCTAGGTCATCCAGGAGAACACCCAGAGACCAGGGTCACCAAGTGTTTAATATTAATGATGCCATCCTGTAAAAGGATTAACAAGGGTGGATGACAAACCAGAATGTAAAATAAGGGATACCATTCTTGATACTGAGTGGAAACCTGTGTAAGGCAAGTAAGACAACTCACTCACATAGCAAAAATACTCTGCATTAAAAACTATTCTCATTCTGTGGGTTCAAAGTCTCCATTCTTGTTACTGTTAATGGTTCAGTACACTTTATTAAGTCAAAGCGTCAATTGAAATATTTTGTATCCGTTTCATTCCTTAATATCTTCATAAATTGAGTAAAATTGTTTAATGAAAGCCAGTTTAGAAATCAACCTTACTGAAAATATTTAATGCAGTACAGTATATAGTTACATGTCTGTGGTGGGATATCTTTATGTTAAAATAAATTAAAATCATTGTTATCAATTCTTGTAAGCATTTCCAAAACATTCACAAGCAATGCATAAACAAATATCTTTGCAATAGTTCATTACAGTATAGTAAAAATATTAGGCTTTGTAGATTAGTTGGTTATCGCTTCACCTTGCTTCAGCATAATATGTTCCTGTATTTTGGTATGATTATTTTATTTATAATTTGTATCACTTTCTTAAGAGTTCCTGTTTGTGATTGAGAATGGCTTGTAAGGAAACATCATTGCTACCTATGGTTCTGTAAATTGTATTATTTTTCAGCTAATAGAATACAGAAGAGATCCTGTAGTAAGATAAATTCTGAACTATTTAGCTAGAATAAAGTAGGAATATTATGAAGTACTTTACACTAGAAGAAAGTAGGAATATTATGAAGTACTTTATGCTAGATAGAATAAAGTAGGAAACTTAGAACTACTTTACACTAGGATAAAGTAGGAATATTATGAACTATTTTACACTAGAATAAAGTAGGAAACTTAGAACTACTGTACTTTACACTAGGATAAAGTAGGAATATTATGAACTACTTTATGCTAGAATAAAGTAAGACAATTATGAAATATATCACTGGAATAAAGTAGGAAAATTATGAAATATTTAACTAGAATAAAGTAGGAATATTATGAATTATTTTACACTAGAATAAAGTAGGAATATTATGAACTATTTTACACTAGAATAAAGTAGGAATATTATGAACTATTTTACACTAGAATAAAGTAGGAAACTTAGAACTACTTTACACTAGAATAAAGTAGGAATATTATGAACTATTTTACACTAGAATAAAGTAGGAAACTTAGAACTACTTTACACTAGGATAAAGTAGGAATATTATGAACTACTGTACTTTACACTATAGGCAAGTATATGAACATTAGGAATTGCCCTCTGTTGTTGAAGGTTGAGTAATAGACAATAAAACCAGTATCACACAAGATCTTTCTCCAGCAACTCGGGTCTGGCAGCTTACAAATTAAACTACAGTACTGTATTATGAGCATTCTGTCACCTAAGTTAATCTATCTTCAGCCTTATTTCCGATCTATTTATCTATATACTCAGATAGATAGATCGGAAATAAAACTGAAGACAGATTAACAAATGTAAAAATAAAGGTCTTCAGTCTGATTTTCGATACCAATTCAAAGATCCCAGAAATGTTGCCGGAAAGTTTTAGTCATAAAAAATTGAAGGAAAAAATCTGGCATGATACCCCATTAAGCTGTCTAGTCACCAGCCATGAGAACGTTATATTTCATACCCACTTAATGCCAATTTCATTATTGTATCTTTTAGTTGATTATTTTGGACTATGATTTATTTATAATTTACTTGAATGTCCTGTACAGTACTATATTTTTTATATAGATGTAACAAACCTTTGCTGGTGGCAGGAATTTATTAAATACAGTTTGCTATTTATGAAACATAAAGCTATCTATTTGTTTACTTAAATGTAAACTTCATTGGTCCACCCTTTTGAAGTAACAATATGCTGTACACTGTACTTATTTGAACCATTCTTCTTGTAAGTGGGCAGCTTTGCATAAAGAAATATATTAGATGTCTTGAATTATAGCAGCTTATCAGCTCTGCAGCTACTGTACTGGACTGTATATCTCTTTGTTTCTTCGTGATCATAATCTCTGAGGTCTGTTTTCCCCAGGAAACCCTTGCTAAAAGATAGCCTTGACAGAAATGACACATGGTTCGTCCAATTAGTTCTTTGCTTCACTTTGCTGCTATAATGACTGCTAATAAATCATATCCTATACAGTACTACAGTATATATCCCTTTTCAATATTGATGGCAGCTTCTTGTCAAGTATTATATTTTTAATATGCATTACTATTCAAAACTGGTAGGTATATGAGGTTCATAAGGACAGTACAGTGTACTGACATTACCAAACTAAAATTTATTTGTATTTTTAAATCACCCTAATGTGTTACTGATCACCATGATGAACACAATTTAAAGATATATTCTATTGCCAGAAAAATATTGTAATCTTTAAAAATGTGGGGAATTAAGTAACACCACGTTCCTAACATTAATCATCAATTACAAACCCCAATGCAATTGAATAAACTAATGAAAGTACAGTACATGGTCCTCCCGGGATTCAAAATCGGGACACCACACCCAGAACATATGCATTTAAACCATTACACCACAACACGGTTAAAGGTTGAGTACACGATCACGATTAATATCCATTTTCAAATTTTGGATATCAATCTAATCATGTACTCAGACCTAACTGCATTATGGAAAGTGTAATGTTTTAGTGAGTGGAAAGAACAATGAATATCATAATTTGTGTACAGTAATCTTTGTGTATGCATATGAATGTAATACTGTATGGAGTGTTCTCTTACTTGGTGGATCTGGTAAGCTCTCTGGCAGGATTATGTAGCAGTTATCTAAAAAAAAAATATATAAAACAAACTCATGCCACCAGCGTCCCATGCCACCCCTCACCCCTCATGACCCCCTTCACCCCCATACTCCTGCCACCAGCCCCTCTTACCCCCCAATCTTGTGCCACTAGCCCCCCTCGTCCCCCATACTCCTACCACCAGACCCCTCACCCCCTAATCTCGTGCCACCATCTCCCCTCGCTCCCCCCCATTCCTCCAACAGAGTACAACCCCTTTCACCACTCACAACAATTCCTGTGCCTTTAGGGTGTCGATGCTTGTAGGTGATTGTAGGCATAGGTCTGGCTCACTCAAGGAAGGCTCAATACATGCATTTTACGCGGATAATGCAACTTTCACTTATACACTTCATTTTGCCGTCATTGTAGGCCAGTCCCATCAGAGTTTTGTTCTAAATCTCAGTGGTCTGATCTAGCTAGTTTACATTAATGTAATGTACATTAATAATACTGTATATTGTAAAACTTGCAAAATAAACAAACAAAAACAGGGACGACACAATATTTAAACAAGATAACTTATCAAAATAGCTATGTGGAAATAATGCTTAGGAAAATAAAATTTAATGATTTGGTTTCTGTAACTTCCCTCTCTTTGAACGCTGTAAAAGAGAAATACAGTACCGCTATATACATGCACTTTTAAGGCTGAGTGATCTATAAGAGGTACAATTTCAGTCTCAAGTCCTAGTAGTGGTTTTCCAATCTTACAAAATGTCTCCTCGTGGAAAGTGTCTCCTGAGCCATCCTTGTGAAGTGCGAGTTTTCTGCGATTCTCTCAGCCTGCTCAGACAGTCTCCTTGTTCGGCTTCCTCACATATACCCATTTTGGATTCTATTTATTATTATTGCTTTATTTCAGTCACATGCAGTAGTCTGGTTAAACTACGATTACTAAAGACAAAAAAATCAGTCACGGCCATATTTTCAGTACTGTAATTTGTTTTGGGGAAAGTCCTATTAAATCAATTTCTCATATACAGTACTGCTCTATTTGTTTTACTTATTATTACAGGTTTAATTACTAGTATCCCTGCTCGAGCTCTTGAGAATAATCAAGTATTCTTTCTAAAAGCTGGCCAAAATAAGAGAATACAGGATTTACTCTGGTTTACTCTACATGTCACCGTTTCTTCCTTTAATTTCCTCCTGGGAGTAGAATCACTTGCTGCCGAAGTTGTAAGTGTGAATCTGTGTTTGGTGGGTAGTATGTCCTGGCTTTTTAGTGTGCTATTTACTATTATTGACAAATTTTTATGTACATTTTTTCTTTTTTTTTTTTCTTTTGAGGAATATTTATGTACAGTTGTCCGTGTGAGTTTGTACCCACTATATAATTTTGTGTAAGGAAGGAAAAATAGTAAATAGTAGGGTCATGTTTGGATTGGTAGCCGTTATGTAGTACAGTACTGTACAGTACTGTAGTTAATTCACAATCAACTAAAGGCTTTATAACAAATTATAACAAATCTTACAGGGGATAGGTCCGCTTGGGGGCATTTTGTGTATGGCCACCCTCTTTAAGGGGAGTAAGGCATCCGGCAATAGATAGATAGATAGATAGTTGTTTATTAGTGTATCTATCTATCTATCTAGCATCTATCTGTTTATTAGTCAATCATACTATTTTTACTTCCTTACATAAAACACAGATTTTGAAAAAAATTCATGTGAGCAACTGTACAGTGATTTGTGCTAATTTATACATACTTTTGTACTGATTATTTCTTGGTATGTGAATTTTGATGTGAGCCATGTAATGTACAATATTATATTGTATAGCATAATTCCAGATGATTTAAAGGTAGTGCCAACGAACTTGACAATAATCTTGACCCCTTAACTTCTTATAACTCGAAATGAATGGAAGCAATCGGGCTGAAATTCCTCTCATTTGGGAAGAGTCCACCAGGTGATAGGTGTGGATATTTACAGCCAGTTTGCTCTAGTCCCTTTTGAGTTACGAAGATATCAGGGGTCTAGATTATTGACAAGTTTGCTGGCGCTACCTATAGTTCCTAAGTTGAGAGTAAGGTTGTTTTGACTTCATCGAGAGATCTTCTTTTTTCCGGTAAGATTTTGGTGTTTTTCAATTTTTTTTTTTTGACAAGTCACTTATTTTTATGCTACTGTACTCAAATTTTGACTTTTCCAACACATTTTCAGATATTGAAATTATTTCTGTATCTTTGTTAAAAAAAATGAATTCTAGCCAAGAAAAGGTGTAGTCAACTCATGTGGAGACTTAGTTAACCCTTTATATATGATAATACCATTTTTCACTATTTAATGGGTATTATTAGATGATTTTACTCGGTTCCTAAGGTGAATAAAATCTTGTAATGTTGATGATGGTGTGATCATACCGAAGGGGTTAAACAATATAGGAATAATTTGCACAGAACTGGTCTGTATCAGTAACGCCTTGTATCTTGCAGTTTCATATTTTTACTCATACCGGTACATGCACAAAAAGATAATTTTTTAGTCTTCTCGAGTTCTTTCAGAATACTTGAACCCCATCTGTTGTAATTTAACACTATCTGGTGCAACGTCTTGGAGGTCATTATGGTATTTGTTTAATTATTATTGAGGGTTTTAATTGTTATAGACATTTTCGAAACAATGTGTATTTAGTTAACCCCTAGACTTGGAAAAACGCCTCTCCAAATCCCCTTCAAACTAAAGAACGTTCCCCAGACCCCCCTTCAAGCTAAATATGTAAATTTTTTGGTAGAAAAATGTCCCGGCCAAAAGCCGGTTTCTCCCAAATTGCAGGCTCGCCATCGCTCGCCCAGGAAAAATCGACACCTTATTGGGTTGAAGCATCATATAATCGCCAAACTAATAAGGTGAAAAGTCTTAAAAAATCCAAGCTAATGGAGTAAATCAGGGAGGATCCAAATTGGCCCGCCCTGCACCTAATAGAGTTAACCAATAACCAAATAGTGGAGGATTTGAAGACCAAGTGATTCCCGCAGCAATATCTCTTCAGTTTACTGTATTGTGGGTTTTATTTCAGCTGAGGGTAAATTACCATGTCCTCATCTTCATTACTCAGTTATTATGACGATTTTGTAGGGAAATTTGTTGTTAACCCGGCAAGCGCGATAGGCCTCACGGAAGGCTTCCTATAGGGAACGCGATAGGCCTCACGGAAGCAGGACCATAAAAAAAAGCTTTCCAAAAAAAAAAAAGGGCCTATCAAAAAAAAAAAATTTGTCTCTAGGTGAGATAATTCCCCTCCAGTACTCATCCATGTAAATCTCACCCACCCCCCTCCCCTCCTTCCCCACCTTATTCCCCCCTCCCTCCCCTCCTCAATTATCACCTATTTTCCCTCTTATTATCATCATTTATCGGTTATTTTTCTCTCCCGCGATAATGTAGCACAAGTGGGTTGCAGAAAAGATCGATATGTAACACCCAGACACCAGCCCACACCGCCCCGCTTGTCTCAGTTACCTCACAGACAGCGAGAGAGGAGGGTTGACTGTAGCTCTCTCTCGCCTGACATTACGACCGGGTGGCCAATATCTTCGTTTTTCACCACCCAAATGCTTTTCCCACTTATTTTAGCACTCTTGAAGGTTCATATATACATCATATATGTAAAATAAAAGCATACCGAAAACAAATAATGGTCTATATTGTAAATATAACGAATTCTGTCAGAATCCAAGGCTAGAAATACACAAATAACTACCCTAGCCCCTAGGTCTATTTAGCGCTTACCGGGTTAATTATGAAAACTTGGCATTATTATAACGTAGATATAAATTTGTTTCATATTTTTCCATATTTGTTGCTAAGGGATTCAGTTTATCATCAGCTGGGAAAAAAAAAAAAAAGTTAGCCCCTTCTGTACCGGCGGCGTCTTTTTCAGTTTATTCTAGCTATATTTAGACGATTTTGTGCAGTTTAAGAAGGATCTGTGGTAGCTCAAAGGATTGCATGAGATCGTCTGTAGCCTTTTAATTGTTAGAGGTCCTTCCTAAGCTGAATAAAATCATCTAATCGTTGCCAAAATATAATGGAAAGGACGTCACCGGTAAGTATTGGGTTAAGGCCGTGTCACACAAGCATTATATCTGGCAATTAATTCTGGCATTTGTGGTCTACAGCTTTGAACTTAATTTGTTTACATTTTATATTATTTCAGCATCCTAAAATCCTCCATCTTCAGTCTACTTGCCAATAGTAATACGGAAATGACCCAAAATATTGTCGAGCCAAAGTTGTTTCGAGAAATGCCTGAAAAATTTCTTGTGTAACGCTGCCTTTAGTTTGTATTTGTTCTTGGGTTACAGTGGTCGTGTAATATTCAGCAATAATAATGTACAGTTGCCCACATAAGTTCTATTCCTTGTTGGGATCTTTTGTATGGAAGTAAAATGAGTTTGAATGAATTGTGAGCGTGGTTTCTTTTAATCATCAGTGTGACTAGTCAGATGAGTTAGCCACTGCATAAGAAACTACACTCGTAATTCAATCATGCGGATTATATTTCCATACATAAGATCACGGAGAGGATCAGAAATTATGTGGGCAACTGTACCTGTAATATTAAGGGGAGATGGTTGCCTTTTATGGACACACTTCTCCCTCATGCTTAGCCCGTTTAGTTTTCAGATTTCAATACGTTCGGCCCATTAGTTTGGCGATTTCAACATCTTCCACCCCATTTTGTTGTCAATTATAAGACCTTTCGTGCCATTAAGGTGTCGATTTTTTCCCTTCGCGAGCCTGTAATTTAGGAGAAACCGGTTGGGACAGTTTTCTACCAAAAAATATACAAGCATATCTTGAAGAGTGATCGTGGGGTTCTTGTTTTTAAAGTTTGATGGAGGTCTAGGGAGGAAACTAGAAAAAACATAGATAAATGAAAACAAAATGACCAAAAAGTGAACCATCCCCCTTAATAGTTTGCCGACAACCTTGCTCATGAACTGGGTAATTTAAGTTGCCATCACCTTTCCTTAGCAGTCTCCACGTGTTTGGAATAGCCTGTGTCTATAGTTGGTTTCATTTAAACTGACGGTAAATTGAGTCCCTTAGCAGTTAATTTCTCGATACTTGATGGAAAAATATGAAATTACTATGTCTCTGCATCATATTAAGTCCAAGTTTGTATACTTGGCTTCCTTTTTTGCTACAAAATCTCCAAATAAACTTACTACAGTAATAATAATAATAATCTTCTGGTTACTTATATAGCGCCCGTATCTCCTCCTTCGAGGATTCACAAGCGCTTGGCTTTCTTTAGTCTTCCAGAGACCATTACCCATCCCCCTTGCTCATGGGGAGATGGTAACCGCCGGCTGTATCCCAGAAAAACGTTTCAATCTGAGCGGGGATTGAACGCGAGACCTTCAAGATGGGAATCAGGCACGCTATCAACTGAGCCAGCCGGACGGCTATCAGTAGTACTGTATAGTACTACTGTATTTGTATGACACCATAGAAGTATCGGGTTACTTGTCCTGTATCTCTAGACGTCACACAAAGTATCATCAAGGTTTTTAGAAAACTATTGATTTTGACTGTACAGGTGGGGTCAAAAGTTATGTGACACCTCTAAAATTGTAACGTTATTATCTCTTCTGTTTTTTTATTGATTGACTTCTTAACCCCTTCCTTACCGAGGATGTATTTTGTGTTATTCCAGCTATATTTAGACAATTTTATGCAGCTTAGGAGGAAACCGTGGTATTTAAAATGGATAATCGAGATAGTTTGAAGCCTTTTAATTGCTACACGTCCTCCCTAAGCTGGATATAATCGTCTAATAATATCCAGATTATAATGACAAGGACAGCTCTGTACTACAGCGGTTAAGACCTGAATGAGGTTTATCCATAAAGTCTGTGTTTAAGTGTTATATATACAGTAGTCATTTCCTTTTAGCTATTTGTGATATTATATTTCCTTTAATTTTGGCTATTGTTAACCCCTTCTGTACCGGCGATATTGTTTTCATTTTATGCTAGTTATATTTAGACAATTTTGTGTAGTTTAAGAAAGATCTGTGGTACTAGAAATGGTTAAGTAAGTTAGTTCGAAGCCGGTCTATTGCTGGAGGCCCTTTTTTAAACTGAAAATATCGTCTAATAGTGCAGTAGCTAGAATAGAATTATAAAGACGTTGACGGTAAAGAAGGGGTTAAACAATTGTAGTAGCTCAGGAAAGACCTCTGGAAAACGAAGGAGTTTAAACTATCTCGATCAACACTCCTTCCTAAACTAAATAATAAGAAGGTCATCATATGGAGAGAGTTAGTGAAGATCCACATGGTAGTACTGCATAGTTCTTTTAGCTTCTTCAATTTTATCATGACAAAACAGCCAAATATTTATTCTTGGTAGCTAAAGGAGTTAATGTGTCTCTTCAAGTCACTGTCTTGTGTCCATGTCTCGTAACTACTGTATATACAATAATAATGTGGGGCGCTACTGCATAGGTATCGGCATCGCCTTATACTTTGTTGAGAGTCCATCACCCCATATGCTAGGCCGAGGTGACAAACAACATCGTGGCCTTATCCATCACTGTTATGGATTTCACTACCAAGATAAATTAAATTATCCAAGACCTCTTATGTTCTTGCCACATGCATTGATTCACCCAAAAAGTCACCAAAGGCTTGAACTTTAGTCTATAGCCCAAGAGACCCTTAGACCCGAGGGGCTTTGATTCTTCATATAGTACCTCAAAAGTAAGTGTGAGAATCTTTAGCGACTCCCCTACGATCACTGCATCATCCGCAAAATCAAGGTCAACGATGTTGAGATTACTGACCAATACTCTACAGGACTATGACTAGCTGCCCTGCAGTAACCATTCCATACAAGTGTTGAAAAGTGAGGGTGCCAGCACTCACCCCTGCCAAAACTCCTAAGTTCACAGGGAAGAAGGGGAAGGCCTGCTTACCATACTTGACAGCACTCTCTCTTTCTGTGTAAAGTCCGGACACGATACAGCAAATTGAAGTCAGCCCCTTTCCTCCTCCTTCCACCTATTTCTCTGGTATGTAGACTACTGTACTTGTACGTTAGAAAAGAATGAGTGGTAGATATTGTATTGACAGTTGTGAGCACTGATACTGTTACATCCCTTGGAGTTTTATAAGCTAAATTCAAAAGCTTATGGGATATAGTAATGCATTGCATTGGTTCATTAGGGTGCATAGTTATTGGTGCTCATGAGTGTACAGAGAGGGCCATTCCTTTAAATATCGAAAAGCTTTCCCTACGACCTTTCCCGACCCAGATTGACCCTTATACAGATAAACGATAAGGGTCAGTCTGGGTCGGGAAAGGTTGTAGGGAAAGCTTTTACTATGTTTAAAGGAACGGCCCAGTGTATATGTCGGGAAGTGATTTAGTGCTATGTATAGTAGTTAGAGACTGGACACTGGCTTATGTTGGGCTTAACGATGTAATAATATCACAATCCACTATTGTAGCATAAATGTAGCTAATTTTGATAATGAAAGTGCTTGTTATAATAGCTATGCAGTAATATGTGTACATCTTCAAGGATTGTTCCTTGGCAAGCAAACCGTAATTATACAATACTAAAATTGGCCAGCAAACTAGAGAGAACTCATAACCCTTTGATTACACATGGCGCTATTTCACATTAATAATCTGGTCATCATTAAGTGATTTTATACATTTTAGGAAGGATCTCTAGGAATCAAAGGGGTAAAATCTATCAATTAGCCCTGTATTTCCCACAGGTCCTTCCCAAATTGAATAATACCATCTAATGATTAACAAATAAAACTATGAATGGCGCCACCAAATTCTGACCGTTTATTTAGAGGTGTGAAGGTGTAACACAACTTATGACCCTTACTGTCCTTTTTCTTCTGGTTACCGTAAAATGGCCTAACTTCGGTCAAGGGGTTATACTTCGGACATTTCTGGATATAATTATATAAGCTACAGTTATGGAAAAATTACTGCATTATGGAAGAACACCGCAGAGATACTTGTTTTTCCATAACATCATGTATTTAATCCCATAACTGCGGTTCATTATATTTTTTTCCAGAATGTCCGAAATTATATCCCCGTCCAAAGTTACGTAATTTTACCGGTACATGTTTTACTGTATTAAAATCAAGATATTGTAGCAGCTTACATGTTTCCAATTGATCACTGATTTTCTTTGGGCATGATAGATTAAAGTTATAAAAGGCATATTTTTAGAAATGAATAAATAATATATGTATTGTAATTTAGTGATTATTATCGCTGTACTATAACACTAGATTTTGTTTCTTTTACTTAGTCAGCAATAATAATTATATGTAGCAGGATAAATGTACAGAGAAAGTTTTAGGCCGGGAGCTTGTATAAAGTGTACATCAATTTTTGCCATAGATTGGAAAGACTGTCAGAGTAGAATAAATATAAATAGAACTAGAACTAGATTCATATCTGTATTTCTTATTTTCCAATTTAGTATAATATATTGCAGAACACTTCCAAATAGTGAGTGGAAGGATCATTGTGGCACAGAAAAATGGAGCATGTGTGGACAAAGAAGCCTGAGGTATTTCTGCCATGGCAATTCTTTAGTCAGGGTTTCCCAAGAGTAAGCAAGGCATTGCAGAGGACTTTTACTATCTTAGCCAGATTTTTGCCACCCTTGGCCAGGCAACACAAATTTACCGGGAGACAAAAAAAATAAAAAAATAAAATAAAAAATGTGCCACAGTGTAAACCGCGTAACAATGAGTCCCCTGGGAGAGGGGCTCCTAGAGGAATGGCTCATGGGAAAACCCATTTTGCTCCAGGGGAACAGGCTGCCTAAGTTGGGCCTTTAGGGTTGCCCTTGGGGGCAAGGACTCTTGGGGCATTCTAGGGAGATGGGCAACTAGAGCAAGGGCCTCTGTAGATACCACTGTAGTGAGGTGGCAATGAAACATGCCAGGACAAAAATTAGATTGTACCGTTCCTGTTTTGGTTTGTTTATTTTGCAAGTTTTACATTACAGGTCTCCCTCACTATCCGATGCCCAGATTTGCAATATTATTATTGATTTTTAGGCACTTGTGTTTGGGTTTTGGCTGGTCCAAGAACGCATCCCCATATATCCCATTAATCTTAGGGTTTGCTATTTAAGATCGGGTTTTCAGGAACCAGTGGTGTGGAACAGTGAAAGTATATAGTGAAGACAATTGTTAATGTAGTGTCAGGAGCATTGTGGAACGGGCAAAGGAAGCCTATCTGGACAAAGCAGTGTTTCTGTACATGAGTTAGAGGTGGTTTCCCGGGAGGAGGGTCAGGCGAGGTGGCAGATGATGAGGATTGATTATGATGATGATTGATGATGAAAATTAATGAAGATACTGAAGATTGATGATGATGCAACCGGGACATACCACCACAGCAGCATTATTATTATTAAAATAGGGATTTGCACCAAGCCTAAAAAGACTATGTGGCACCAAAATAAACTTTGTGGAAAAAACATCGGAGTTGTGGGGCTGGGCGTAATACGTAGTAGAGGATAAGAAGACTAGGAAACACTAATTAAAGAAGCTGAAGGAGACGGGTATGGAGGAGAAACCGCATAAGATGTGGGAGGGAGAAAGTGGGGGACTCTCCAAGCATATCGGCTAAGACGGGGGCGATTAAAGGGAGCATATGAAGGGGAATGCTTGGCGTCGGGCATTGGAGAAACCACAGCAGCATTGAACGGTTACCTTTGGGTCTGATTTAGCAACGTGTTCACCATACTCGTTAAGGTCAGTGGCAACTCTACTACATCTGCTAAAACTTATATCCCACTTTTCTTTGTAGATTTACTTGTGGTTATCGAAGTTAACCGCTTCTGTACCGGCTACTTCGTTTCAGTTTTGTTATATCTATATTTATAATTATTTTTTGCAGTTTTAGAAGGAATCTATGGTAGTAAAAAGGGTTAAGTGAGATAGTTCAAAGCCTGTAAATTGCCGGAGATCCTTCCTTAAATGAATACAATCGAATAGTAGTAGCCACAATTAAAAAAAACGTCGCTGGTACAGAAGGGGCTAAGGGCTGACTAGCGTAAAATAACAATTCATGCAGCAAGTCTACAACTAATCTATCAGCTTTTTATCTGATGTTATCTACTCCAGCAGCTTTGCCAATTTTAATTATATATTGCATCTACCCCCTCCATTCCCATGGTAGAGATATTTGCCTTCTCCCTACTCTTTGGAGCTTAACCCATGCAGTTCCGGGGTCGTCTAGTTTACTTCATTTTGGCTATTAGACCATTACATTCAGTTTGAAAAGGGCCTCCAGCAATCAACAGGCTATCGCCCTAAAGCCCCGTCCACACGATCGAGCAGTGTCTGGCAGGCTGTGCCCCCTCACCGGGCAAAGTCTGTCGAACATGCCTGTGTTGTTCTCCACACTGCCGTGACTGGCCAGTCAAAGTCTGTCTGTGGTCAGACAAGATGCTCGGCAGGGCAGTTAAAGAGATGTACAGTGTTGTGTAGCATAATAATTGGTATGTTGCAAAAGGTCAAAGAAAAGAAAAAGGTTTGAAGATAAATAATTTATTTCATCAGCTTCCGATTTCTTATAATATAATTATCCAAAAATCTAAATTACATGGGAATGGGTTATACTCTAATTTAATGTGAAATGAAAGTCAACATGATAAAAAACACAATACATTTGAAAAGATCATATACCAGTACCAATAAAAGAGTGAACTCTCAAAATACCGTAAGTCAGAGCTGCAATTACACACACACTCTCTCTCTCTCTCTCTCTGATGCGGTCTTATATTTACGTAATGCACTGATAAGCTTAACCTATGGGTGTGAGTATCCTAGGTTTGAGTCCTTGGAGTGACATGTATTTGTTGATTTCATTGAGTTAAGAAGTAAAGTTGGTTGGTGAAAAAATATGAATTTATCCTAAAATATTATTTCTCATAGTGCTTCAATCATCACACGATTTGTGGATATGGTCAGCATACGTACGTTAAACGAACATAAAATCAATAGTTAGTGCAGAAGATCATGGCAATAATAAGAGTATTAACCCTTTGGTTGCGGGTGATGTTCTGGAATGTTTTGGCAAGTTACAGCAATTTCCAAGTTTTAAAAGCCTGTAAAAAAACGTAAAAATAGAGGGTCAGTGGGCGGGAGCGTGAGGGGCCCACCTCCGTCCCTCAGAGCAGCGAGCGGCTCATTGAGCTAGGCTGTGTCTCGCTCTCTCAACAGTGTAGCCAAGCGAGCGAGTGCTACCAAATAGTGGGTTTCCCGGATTTTACTGGCACCGCTGCGGGTGAACCAGACCACGTACGGGGCCCGTTCTGGTCTCATTTTGAAGCCATTTTCGCCTAGTTTTCGGCATACAGTTAATTTAATGCAGATGCTTGATTTATCATTCAGGAGTGCCTGAATATGCCCTAAATAGCCCAAACATAGCCGCAGCCAATGGGTTAATACTATTTATAATAATATTCATAAGAATATTAATAAAATTATATCTATACAAATAATAGTTATATAAATAGGAATGCTACCCATACAATATTGTAAAGCTAAAACTTAATTCATACGATCAGTGACCGTTAACCTGTTAAGCGCTAAATAGCCCTAGGAGCTAGGGTAGTTATTTGTGTATTTCTAGCCTTGGATTCTGACAGAATTCGTTATATTTACAATATAGACCATTATTTGTTTTCGGTATGCTTTTATTTTACATATATGATGTATATATGAACCTTCAAGAGTGCTAAAATAAGTGGGAAAAGCATTTGGGTGGTGAAAACCGAAGATATTGGCCACCCGGTCGTAATGTCAGGCGAGAGAGAGCTGCAGTCAACCCTCCTCTCTCGCTGTCTGTGAGGTAACTGAGGGCGGCGGGGCGGTCTGGGCTGGTGTGTGTGTGGTACATATCGATCTTTTCTGCAACCCACTTGTGCTACATTATCGCGGGAGAGAAAAATAACCGATAAATGATGATAATAAGAGGGAAAATAGGTGATAATTGAGGAGGGGAGGGAGGGGAGGGGGGTGGGTGAGATTTACATGGATGAGTACTGGAGGGGAATTATCTCACCTAGAGACAAATTTTTTTTTTTTGATAGGCCCTTTTTTTTTTTGGAAAGCTTTTTTTATGGTCCTGCTTCCGTGAGGCCTATCGCGTTCCCTATAGGAAGCCTTCCGTGAGGCCTATCGCGCTTGCCGGGTTAATAAAGTGCTTGCACATATTACATTCTGGATTCCTTCCACCAGATTTACCTGATAAACATCTAAAATAATAGTTTAAAATATATTTGATAATTAACCCGGGAACTGCCGGGAGACTCTTAAGAGTAAGTAAAACAAAAAATCAACTTTTGACATCGAAAAAAAAAAATATGTTTTTATTTTTATTTTTGGCCCCTGGGCCATGCAAAATCGCAGTCCTCTACCTCCCCTCCTTCCCCACTTTCCTCCTCTCCTTCAGTTATCACCTATTTTCCCTGTTATTCCCTTATTCTGAGGTATAATTTCGTGCTAACATTAGCGAGTTGCAAGCAGGGTGTTTTCATCACTGATGGCAAGCGAGTGCAAGAGAGAGAGAGAGTATCGATAGACTGTCTCAGTGGCCTTGGGGGAAATTGGCGGGAAAGCAGGTTGCCTCACCCATACATTATACAACTCGCGGGCTATATCTCAGATTTTGACCATCCAAACGCTGTTTTCACTAGTTTTATTGTAGTTTCAGGTTAATACCTTTATAATCAACCCATAATAGGCGCATATGGATAAGTATTAATGCTATTAATGGTACAATGAATATTTTAGTGACTGAAACACCTCAAATACGTCGGCACAGGGGGACTTTTCCAATTACCCCCATGCGCACTAGTTAGGTTAAAGATCAAACTACACACTACTCCCCTCCTTCCACGGGCACCCTTTATCCCCATATCCACCGGCTAACTACCGGGCAGTGTCTGGAGATTTCGCTCAACTACCGCCACGGCTTTTCCCGCTAAATTTGCCCCAGGACGTTAATTTCCCTCGTGCCCGACGGGCAGTGCTCGATCGTGTGGACGGGGCTTAACCCTTGTTACTACCACAGATCCTTCTTAAACTGTAAAACTTGTTCTGAATATAGCTAGAATAAAATTAAAAGCCAAATTGCTGGTACAGTAGGGGTTAACCCGGGAGCTGCGGGAAGACTCTTAAGAGTTCCCCCGGCGGACTGCGGGAAGACTCTCTGGAGTAAGTAAAACTAAAAATCAACTTTTTACATCTAAAAAAATAATTTTTTTTATTTTTATTTTTTTATTTTTTTATTTTTTTATTTTTGTTTGGCCCCTGGGCCATGCAAAATCTCAGTCCTCTACCTCCCCTCCTTCCCCACTTTCCTCCTATTCCTCAGTTATCACCTATTTTCCCTATTATTCCCTTATTCTGAGGTATATTTTCGTGCTAACATTAGCGAGTTGCAAGCAGGGTGTTGTCATCACTGATGGCCATCAAGTGCAAGAGAGAGAGAGAGTATCGATCGACTGTGTCGCAGTGGCCTTGGGGAAAATTGGCGGGAAGCTAGCTTGCCTCACCCATACATTATACAACTCGCGGGCTATATCTCCGATTTTGACCATCCAAACACTGTTTTCACTCGTTTTATTGTTGTTTCAGGTTAATACCTTTATAATCAACCCATAATAGGCGCATATGGATAATTATTAATGCTATTAATGGTACAGTAAACTTCCGTTAATCCGAAGGGCAGGGGACCGGCCCTCGTTCGGATTAGTGTTTTTTTCGGATTATCGGACTTTACCCCTATGAACCTGTGTATGACGAAAACATCGAGACATTAGGCCACCCAAATGACACAATGGTGCACACACACATATCATATGTTCATGAAATCACTTCAAAAGTTTACCATTGTCATTGTAGCCTATTACCTACTTCAAAACATTCAGATTAATGGTCAAAGGAATCTGCTGATATAAACGTCTTCTTCTTCTTCCGTCTACTAGCAAGTTTGTCTTGCTCTTTAAGATCAGATGTGGTTCGGGAAGTAATGCCTTAACAACGGCACCTCCCTGAGAAGTTCTTGTAATTTTACATCCAAAGGTGCATTTTCAAGCTCAAGACTGATTCATTCAGTCTTGAGCTTGAAAATGCACCTTTGGATGTAAAATTACAAGAACTTCTCAGGGAGGTGCCGTTGTTTTTTTTTTTTTTTTTTTTTTTTTTTTTCTATGTGATTGAGGGAGGCAAAAGGCATAACTGCCTATAGCGAGTGCCTCCCCCATAGTTGAAAGAGTGACAGGGCCAAAATCAAGGGACGTTTGAGCCAAAATGCCTGGACACACGGAGTTTGAAGCAATTTAAGTCATAGGAAGAGGGAAAGACTGATTCTGGGAGAGAGTTCCAGAGCTCAGATGTTGAGTAGAAGAAAGTTTGAGAGTAACGTTTCACTCTTGGGTTGGAGAGTTGCACAGAGTAGGGGTGGGATTGAGTTGCAAGACGGGTACCACGTGCCCTACGTAAAGGAGGTGGTATGCACTGGGATAGCTCTGAGGAACACTGATTATTATAGTAGCGATAGAATAGCGAGAGAGATGCAACATTGCGGCGGAGAGAGAGAGATTGCAGAGAGTTGGTGAGTGGACGGGAGTTAATGATACGAAAGGCCTTCCTTTCAACTTTGTCTAGGAGAGCGGTGTGAGAGGAACCTCCCCACACATGTGAACAATACTCAATACAAGGGCGCACTATGCCCCTGTACAGAGCAAGAAGCTGTGCAGGGGAAAAGAACCCCCTAAGGCGATTGAGCACACCCAGCTTCTGGGAGGCTGCCTTAGCAAGACTGGTAATATGGTCCTTCCAAATGAGAGCAGAAGAAAAAGAGACACCAAGAATATTGAGAGAAGATGAAGGGTTGATTTTTGTATTGTTGAAGAATAAGGGATAGTCCGCTGGGAGATCCTGACGGGTAGATAGATGGAGAAATTAAGGCATTACTTCCCGAACCACATATTCTGATCTTAAAGAGCAAGACAAACTTGCTAGTAGACGGAAGAAGAAGAAGACGTTTATATCAGCAGATTCCTTTGACCATTAATCTGAATGTTTTGAAGTAGGTAATAGGCTACAATGACAATGGTAAACTTTTAAAGTGAATTCATGAACATATGATATGTGTGTGCTCCATTATGTGTCATTTGAGTGGCCTAATGCCTCAAAAAGGGGACTTTGGGACTTCTTGAAATTCGGACCATCGGGAGAATTCGGATTTGGCCTCAAATTGAAAAATTCGGACTATTGGGAGATTCGAATCATCGGTCGTCGGATTAACGGAAGTTTACTGTACAATGAATATTTTAGTGACGAAAAACCTCAAATACGTCAGCACAGGGGGACGTTTTCATTTACCCCCGTGCGCACTTCAGAGGTTAATTACTAAAATTATCTTTCACCACAGGTCCCCCCCATACAGGTCCCTCATACAACAATCTGTCTTTTGCTCTCTGGTGGTGTAATGGTTTAGATGTTTAGGTTCTGGGTGTGGTGTCCAGAGTTAGAAACCCGGGAGGACCATATGCTTTTCATTAGTTTATTAAAGTACATCGGGGTTTGTGTTAGATGAATAATGTTAAGGGGAGGTTTTTAGTGAGTTTCCTAGATTTCCATCAAGCTTGAAATTACACCCCCTTGACCCCCTTTCAAGATAAATTTGTACATTTTTCGGTAGAAAAATGTCCCGGCCGAAGGCCACCATCTCTTAAATTACAGGCTCGCTATCGCTCGCCAGGAAAAAATAGACACCTATATGGCACGAAAGGTCTTACATTACATTACATTAATGAAGTCAACGCACCAGGCGACAAAGGCCATATGGCACGAAATAGGTAAAGACGGGAAGGAAGTTAACTAAATATCATCGAGAACTCGAACATGATGAAGGAAGGACATAATACGGGAGATAGAAAACGAGGGAGATTCAGAAAGAAAATCTGCAAGACATGGCGGCCGGCGGAGGAAAGCCAGAAAAGGGAAGAAACGCGTGCGGGCAACGGAAAATAAGGGGCAATCGAGGAAAAGATGGGAGACAGAAAGCTGAACGGTACAGCGCGAGCAAAGAGTCGGAGGAGAACGGGACAGTAAAAACGAATGGGTAAGTCTGGTGTGGCCAATGCGGAGACGGGCCAAAGCCGTCTCCCATCGGCGATTACGGTGGGAGGGATCAGACCACCCAGAAACGGACGGTTTGACAGAACGAAGTTTATTAACGGAGAGAGCGGACCACTGAGTCTGCCACCTCGACCAAAGAAACCTGGACAAGGCAGGGAAGAAATCAGAGGCCGGGACAGCAAGTGAGGAGCGGGTACCCCGCACGGCAGCAGAACGAGCAAGGCAATCAACCCGCTCATTACCGCAAACGCCAACGTGACTGGGAACCCAGCAAAAACGAACAAGCTTTTTGCGGACGGAAAGGCGGAAAAGCCATTCCTGAATGGAAAGAACTAAAGGGTGTAGAGCAGGGGAGGACTGTAAGAGAAGTAGAGCACTGAGAGAATCAGAGAACAAAGTAAAGGACGAGGAGGGGAAGGAACACATAAAACGGAGGGCAATAAAAATAGCATAAAGTTCAGCAGTTAATATACTGGCAACGGGAGGTAAAGAATATTGATACGAGCAAGTGGGAAAAAGGACGGCAAACCCCACGCCTACCGACGTCTTGGAGCCATCAGTAAACACAGGAGTGGTTGTAGCGTGAAGAGAGAGGTGATCTAAGAAACGAGACCGAAGAACGAGGGGAGAAGTAGAGGACTTGGAACAAGGAAGGATGGAAGGGCAAACCGAAGGACGAGGGAAAAGCCAGGGGGGAAAAGAGCAAAAGCGGAAAGGGAGGACGTTAGAAACAGGGAAAGAGCACGATGCGAGCAGCGAGAGCATGCGGACAGAAAACGGAGAACCAAGACGGGGGTGAGACGAAAAAGTAGCAACGACCGAAGGGGGAAGGGAAAGATGTGAAGATGGGAATTGTTGAAGGCGAGCGTAAGAACGAAGGGACAGGAGAGCCCGACGGCGATAAAGAGAAGGGAAACCAGACTCAGCATAGAGGCTTTCAACAGGAGAGGAACGAAAAGCACCAAGGGCAAGACGAAGACCAGAGTGATGAACAGAATCAAGAGCATGGAGAACAGAATCAGAGGCTGAAGAGTAAACTTGACAGCCATAATCCAACTTAGAGAGGACAAGAACCGTATGAAGCCGAAGAAGAAGCGCTCGATCAGCACCCCAAGTGAGGTGGGACAAGGACTGAAGAAGGCGGAGGCGGAGTAAGGCAGCAACCTTGAGAGAAGAAACATGAGCGGACCAATTAAGACGAGAATCAAAAGTAAGACCCAAAAAAGTAGTAGAGGAACGATAAGGGAGGGCAGTACCATAAAGAGTAAGAGGAGGATGAGGAATAGAATGGCAACGAGTAAAGGACATCGCGCAGGATTTGGAGGTGGAAAAACGGAACCCGTGGCGGGTTGCCCATGAAGAAACAGCCAGAATAGCGGATTGGATAAAAAGACGTAAAGCAGCAATATCTGAGTCGGCTGCGTAAATCGCAAAGTCGTCGACATACAAGGAAGACCGAACCCCGACAGGAAGAGAAGACACGATACCGTTGATAGCAATGAGAAAAAGGACGGTACTCAGGACACAACCCTGAGGGACACCTTCCAACTGAGGGTAAAGACGAGACAAGTGGGAAGCGACTCTGACACGAAAGGACCGAGAAGAAAGAAAATTCTGAATAAAGACTCCTAGATTACCGTAAATGCCACAAGAACGGAGCTGACGCAAAATGTGGTACTTCCAGGTAGAATCATAGGCCTTTTCGAGATCGAAAAAAACAGCAATGACAGTTTGACGACGAGCAAAAGCCGTCCTGATATAAGAATCCAAGCGAAGGAGGGGGTCAAGCGTACTACGAGCACGTCTGAACCCGAACTGGGAAGAAGACAACAAATGGCGCGACTCAAGAATCCACATGAGACGAGCGTTAATCATACGTTCAAAGAGTTTACACAGGCAACTGGTAAGGACAATAGGGCGATAGTCCTGTGGGGAGAACCCAGACTTGCCAGGTTTAAGAAAAGGTATGGTCAGGGCAGTACTCCAAGAGGGAGGGAAAACACCAGAAGACCAAATCTTGTTATAGAGAGCTAACAAGAAGACCAGAGCTTGCGAAGAAAGATGTTTGAGCATGAGATAATGGATACCATCAGGACCCTCAGAAGTGTTCTTACAGGCACGGAGAGCGGTGCGTAACTCAGTTGAGGAAAAAGGAGCATTATAGGATTCGTCAGAGGAAAGACTAAAAGTAATTGGAGTACTTTCCGCAACGACTTTAAGCGAGTGAAACTCAGCAGAGAGGTGAGAACCACTGCTAACGGAGCTAAAGTACGAGCCCAATCGATCAGCAATTGTTTCGGAGTCTGCCACAGAAACACCATCAATGCGGAGGACTGGAGCACGGAAGGGAAGATGTTTACCAGAGATCTTACGAATAAGTTTCCAAACCGAAGCGACAGGAGTGCGAGACGTAATAGAAGAAACATAGGACTCCCAACTCCGGCGTTTAGCGGCTTTGGTAGTACGACGGAAAAGAGCAGACGCACGGCGAAAGAGAAAAAATGACTCCTGAGAAGCAGGGGTGAGACGCTTACGGCGAAAACTTTTCCAAGCCGCCCGTTTAACCCGGAGGGCCCTGGAACACTCAGGAGACCACCAAGGGACGCATTTAGACGAGAAAGGGCGAGACGTCCGGGGAATGGATGGCAAAGCAGCACCGAAAACCAGATCCAGAAAAAACGAGAGCATGACACGGACCGACGAGAAAGGAGGAGGAAGCAAAGAAGGAACAGTAAGGGAAGCGAAAGAAGACCAGTCCGCCCGCTGGAAGCACCAACGAGGGGAGTTAGGAGTAGGAGAGTAGGTAGTCAGAGAAAGGAGAATGGGAAAATGGTCGGAATTGTGAGAATTCTCGAGAACTGACCAATGAAAATCAAGGGAAACTGAAGGGGAACACAGGGAAAGATCGATACAGGAAAACGTACGAGTCCGAGCATCAAAATGAGTAGGAGTACCAGAATTAAGGATAAAAAGATTACGGGCCGAGAGAAAAGGTTCAAGCCGACGACCCCGGGGCGAAATAACATTGTCACCCCACAAGGTGTGCCGACCATTAAAATCACCAAGGACTAAGAATGGAGTGGGCAACTTGATAAAATCCCGGAGAATTCGGAAAAATCGATGGGAAGAGAAGGCGACAAATATACAGAAACCACTGTCAACCAGCGGTCAAGATAGACTCTAGCAAAGGTGCAAGGGAAATTAGTAGAAAAGGACAGCTCTTCAAAAGGGACAGAACGATGAATAAGAAGACAAGTATCATGGAGAGAGTGGGGAGAACTATAAAAAGAGTAATGAGGAAAGGGAACAGGAGAAGAGAAAAGACGAGTCTCCTGAAGACAAACGACCTTAGGGGAGTGAAGAGAAAGAAGAAAACTTAAGTCAATCCTTTGAGCAGTAAGACTACGAAGATTCCACTGCAAAATGGACATAAATAAAGAAAAAGAAAAAAGAAACTAAGAGGAGACTAAAGGACGAAAAAACAACGAAAACAGACAAAAGAAAACCATAAAAGGAGGCAAAAGCCACCGAAAATAAGAACGCACAGAAAAAGAGGAAGGACACACATAGGAAAGAAATATACACAAATAACAATAAAGGAAAACACACACACTTATGTACAACTAAGAAAAGGTGAATGAGGATAACGTGGAGAAGTAAAAGGAGGCAAAAGCCAACAAAAAAAGAAAGGGAAGAATACACACTTATGCACAACAATGAAAAGTCGGATGGGCGAAAAAAAAAAAATTAAAGACAAAAAAGAAGAAAAAGAAAACGCGTACAAGAGGGAAGAAAAGACGAACACTATATACAACATATATACAAAATACAGGTAACACCGTGGGTGGAAAATATAGCCAAGAGAGGCTAACGATGGGAAATAAGAGCAGGAATTGGAGAAGACGTTAAAGGGGAAGACTGGAAACCGGGGGGCATAGGGAGGTCTAACAGAGAAAGAGGAGAGGAAGGAGGAGGGCCGGAAGAGGGAGGAAGGACGGACGGCGGGTGGGAAGAAAAGGAGGGGGTAAGGGCAGGAGAAGGAAGAGGGGGAGGGTCAGGAGGAGGAAGAGGAGGAGGGCCCGGAGGAAGGCCAGAAGGGGGAGTGGAGGAAGAGGACGGGGCAGGGGAAGGCGGGAGAGGGGTAGGGGGGAGAGAAGAGGGGGTAGGATGAACTTCGGCGTGAACAGTAGAAGGTGGTGGGTGGGAAGAACGGATAAATTCGTCAATCTGAGGTAGGGTTTCGTAGGAGAAATCTAGGGATGCAGGGACGGGAGGAGGAGGAGACTGGACGGAGAGAGGAGAAAGGGAAACAGAAGAAGGAGGCGACTTCTTCTTCTTCTCGCAGGGACTGGAGCACCGCACATCACGGAGACCACCCTTACGTTTAAAAGAGGAAGCGGGCGAGGAAGAACTGAGCACAGGAGCCCGTTTGGTAGAGGAGAAGGGAAGTTTAGAGCGAGGAGGAGATTTGGGGCGACTAGAAGAGGAAGATGACGGAGAACGGGGGGGAGGCTTGGAACGGTGAGAGCGTGGAGGGAGACTAGAAGAGGAGGAACAAGGAAGAGAGCAAGAGGAAGGGGCAGAAGTAGGAGAAGGACTGAGAACAGAGAAAGTGTTAGACAAAGGGACAGAAAAGGAAGAGACGGAAGGACGAACGGAGGAGACTGAAGAGGAGGAAGGAGAAAATCCAGGAGAAGCACCGGCAGAAGGAAGGGAGGCAGATGACGAAACTGGTGCGACCGGGGGGACGGAGGGAGCGGAGGCGGTGGAAGGAACCGAGGAACCAGAAAAAGGGGGGGGCGTGGTAGAGGGAGGCAAAGAAGAGGAGGGAGGAGACAGAGTCTTGGAAAATGACTGAGGGGTGAAGCCCAAGCGACGAGCCTCTTGGCGGGCTGCGGTGAGCGTAAGGCCGTGTCTCGCATTGAGGACAGCAACCTCAGACTCGAACAGATGAACGGGGCAAATCTTAGAGTCGGCCGAATGAGACCCGTGGCAATTAAGGCAGAACTGGGACGGTGACTGACATTCGCCAACGGCATGTCCGGACTGCGCACAGCGCGGGCAGAGTGGGCACTCAGCGGCTGTACGGCAGAACTTAGCCGGGTGGCCGAAACGCCAGCAGCTGCGACACTGGAGTGGACGGGGAAGAGACGCAGTCACGGGGAGGCGAGTACCACCGACAATAACATGGGCAGGAAGGGAAAGTCCATCAAAAGAGATCTTGGCAATGTTAGCGGGACGGCGGCGAAGGTCGCGAGGAGGGATAGTGTAGCACACCACACTAACCACCTTGCGGTCTTGAGCGACAACGATGTCCTTGACGAGGTCGGCGCAATCCGCGAAAGGACGACCCCCGAGACGGATGGAAGCGGGGATCAGGACAGTCCCTGTACAGGAGTTGAGTCGTTGATCTTTTTGAGCCGGGATGGGGGTGCCAGAACAATCGACGAAAGAGGACATAGCAGTAGCCTGAAGTTCGTTTTGGACGGTAACAAGACGGGAGGCATCATGGCGGGAGTGGAAGGGGACTTCCTTTCCCACCTGTTGAAGGAGACGCAGGTGGAAGAGGAGGTCATCACCGGCTAGAGGCGCAGAAGCAGGGATGGAGAAAAACTTAGTAAAGGAAGGAGGTGCAAAGAGAGAGGACATAGGGAGGACCGAGGAGCGAGGACGAGAAGAGGACGAAACTGGAGAAGAGGAAAGAGAACGAGGGAGGGAGGGCAGAAAAGGGTCGAGGGTGACAAGACTAGAGGGAGAAGAGGAAGAAGAGGAAGACTCCGAAATAACTACAGGAGAGGAGATGAAATCCTGGGTAGTGGAGGGCGGAGAAAGACGTGACGAAGACGGAAGGGTAGGAGAAGGATTCGGAACGGTAATGGACAAGAGGGATGAGCGACGACCGAGGGATAGTTCAGCGGGCCGGTCGAGAGCACCCAAAACCATCCCCGACTCACCGTGCTCCCGCGGTGAACCGGACTGACAGCCAGACAACAGACCCCCAAGTGGCAGGCTGCATGCCACAAGGGGCTCACTCACCGGAACCACTAAAGCAGAAGCCATAAACAGGGAAGAACAGGGAAAAAAGCATAAGTCGTCACCATAGCAAGAGAAAAGGGGGTAAAGCATGGAAGAAGATACTGCGGTTACCAGGTGCCCCTGGCAACGAAAGGGAGAAAGACCTCCGCAGGGCCACGAAACCCAGAATGCGGCCAATTGAGATGGGACAGGTCTCTGCTTTGAGCTAGGGACCTTGTACAACCCGGGCATTTGTCCTGCAGCTTTGTCCCATGGAGAACGGGGCCGGCGTAGTCACCTGACACACTCACTGGGAAGAGAGAAGAGAGTCAGAAACCCCAAAGCAACCCTATAGTGCCTATCCTCCAGCAACGAGCCTTGCGAGCCCTCGCCGGCAGCACCCGTCGCCAGGTGGACTCTGCCAACTCAGCAGTGATCAGAGACACCAAGGCGAAGCCCTAAGGAAACTAGAACCTCCTAAGCAGTTAAAGAGAAAGGAAGGAAGCAAACAGGGAAGTCAACCGGAAGGGAAGGGAGGGACGGGACCACAAAAGTTCAAGGGTGGGAGACCGGTCTCGGATGGCAGCCCCAGGAGAAAGCGGAAGAGGGAAAAACGAAAACTAGAAAGGAGGAGAAAGAAAAGGACATGACAAAATTAGTTGGAGGTGATAGGGAGAGCGGCCAAGAACCTTGGCCGCCCCACCTACAAGCCCGGAAGCCCCCAAACGGCGGCAACGAGTCATGTGGCAAGGGGGACGAAAGGTCTTAAAATTGACATAAATGGGGCGAAAGTTCTTAAAATCGTGAAACTAATGGGGCGAACGTCTTTAAATATAAAAAGCATTGGGGTTAAACATGAAGGGGCAAATAAAAAAAATACTAAATTTGAAATCTCCCTTAAGAACGGAGTTATTTATTTCATAGCTCTATTGCTAGTTATAGTTAATCAAAAACTTAACATTATCCATATTCCTCATCGGCCCTCCTTTTAGTCTATCCTAGTTAATTTGTTTAGTTCCTCCTTTTGACACTACTTTAATTTTGATCACTTACCTAAATCAATAAAGTATATTTTCACTAATATGGTAATTCTTTGTATGAAATTAAGGAACACTGTTCTTAACAAATCCTCCATTACAAACCCTAATGTAGGCCTACTTTAACCCTTTCACGCGATTTTTAGCCTATTAGGGATACTTTAAAGCCTTTGTTACCATCAAGGGTATTTAGAAACCTTTAGTTTAGTTACTTCAACCTCTGCAGTTGTCTTTGAGTTAGCTGTGGACATAACATGTTAGAGGTAATTATAAGAGCGAGAGAACTATTTGTTATTGCTAATCTGGCAACCTCTGAATCATAAAAGCGTGAAAGAGTTAAATTTATGAAAGCAAGTAAGAGTTTGAGGAAGGTAGAAATTAATTTAACTTTGTATCCAGATATATTGCCCAAGACACACTGTACTGTATTATGGACACACTGTATTACTGTATTATGGACACACTGTACTGTATTATGGACACACTGTACTGTATTATGGACACACTGTACTGTATTATGGACACACTGTACTGTATTATGGACACACTGTACTGTATTATGGACACACTGTACTGTATTATGGACACACTGTACTGTATTATGGACACACTGTACTGTATTATGGACACACTGTACTGTATTATGGACACACTGTACTGTATTATGGACACACTGTACTGTATTATGGACACACTGTACTGTATTATGGACACACTGTACTGTATTATGGACACACTGTACTGTATTATGGACACACTGTACTGTATTATGGACACACTGTACTGTATTATGGACACACTGTACTGTATTATGGACACACTACTGTATTATGGACACACTGTACTGTATTATGGACACACTGTACTGTATTATGGACACACTGTACTGTATTATGGACACACTGTACTGTATTATGGACACACTGTACTGTATTATGGACACACTGTACTGTATTATGGACACACTGTACTGTATTATGGACACACTGTACTGTATTATGGACACACTGTACTGTATTATGGACACACTGTACTGTATTATGGACACACTGTACTGTATTATGGACACACTGTACTGTATTATGGACACACTGTACTGTATTATGGACACACTGTACTGTATTATGGACACACTGTACTGTATTATGGACACACTGTACTGTATTATGGACACACTGTACTGTATTATGGACACACTGTACTGTATTATGGACACACTGTACTGTATTATGGACACACTGTACTGTATTATGGACACACTGTACTGTATTATGGACACACTGTACTGTATTATGGACACACTGTACTGTATTATGGACACACTGTACTGTATTATGGACACACTGTACTGTATTATGGACACACTGTACTGTATTATGGACACACTGTACTGTATTATGGACACACTGTACTGTATTATGGACACACTGTACTGTATTATGGACACACTGTACTGTATTATGGACACACTGTACTGTATTATGGACACACTGTACTGTATTATGGACACACTGTACTGTATTATGGACACACTGTACTGTATTATGGACACACTGTACTGTATTATGGACACACTGTACTGTATTATGGACACACTGTACTGTATTATGGACACACTGTACTGTATTATGGACACACTGTACTGTATTATGGACACACTGTACTGTATTATGGACACACTGTACTGTATTATGGACACACTGTACTGTATTATGGACACACTGTACTGTATTATGGACACACTGTACTGTATTATGGACACACTGTACTGTATTATGGACACACTGTACTGTATTATGGACACACTGTACTGTATTATGGACACACTGTACTGTATTATGGACACACTGTACTGTATTATGGACACACTGTACTGTATTATGGACACACTGTACTGTATTATGGACACACTGTACTGTATTATGGACACACTGTACTGTATTATGGACACACTGTACTGTATTATGGACACACTGTACTGTATTATGGACACACTGTACTGTATTATGGACACACTGTACTGTATTATGGACACACTGTACTGTATTATGGACACACTGTACTGTATTATGGACACACTGTACTGTATTATGGACACACTGTACTGTATTATGGACACACTGTACTGTATTATGGACACACTGTACTGTATTATGGACACACTGTACTGTATTATGGACACACTGTACTGTATTATGGACACACTGTACTGTATTATGGACACACTGTACTGTATTATGGACACACTGTACTGTATTATGGACACACTGTACTGTATTATGGACACACTGTACTGTATTATGGACACACTGTACTGTATTATGGACACACTGTACTGTATTATGGACACACTGTACTGTATTATGGACACACTGTACTGTATTATGGACACACTGTACTGTATTATGGACACACTGTACTGTATTATGGACACACTGTACTGTATTATGGACACACTGTACTGTATTATGGACACACTGTACTGTATTATGGACACACTGTACTGTATTATGGACACACTGTACTGTATTATGGACACACTGTACTGTATTATGGACACACTGTACTGTATTATGGACACACTGTACTGTATTATGGACACACTGTACTGTATTATGGACACACTGTACTGTATTATGGACACACTGTACTGTATTATGGACACACTGTACTGTATTATGGACACACTGTACTGTATTATGGACACACTGTACTGTATTATGGACACACTGTACTGTATTATGGACACACTGTACTGTATTATGGACACACTGTACTGTATTATGGACACACTGTACTGTATTATGGACACACTGTACTGTATTATGGACACACTGTACTGTATTATGGACACACTGTACTGTATTATGGACACACTGTACTGTATTATGGACACACTGTACTGTATTATGGACACACTGTACTGTATTATGGACACACTGTACTGTATTATGGACACACTGTACTGTATTATGGACACACTGTACTGTATTATGGACACACTGTACTGTATTATGGACACACTGTACTGTATTATGGACACACTGTACTGTATTATGGACACACTGTACTGTATTATGGACACACTGTACTGTATTATGGACACACTGTACTGTATTATGGACACACTGTACTGTATTATGGACACACTGTACTGTATTATGGACACACTGTACTGTATTATGGACACACTGTACTGTATTATGGACACACTGTACTGTATTATGGACACACTGTACTGTATTATGGACACACTGTACTGTATTATGGACACACTGTACTGTATTATGGACACACTGTACTGTATTATGGACACACTGTACTGTATTATGGACACACTGTACTGTATTATGGACACACTGTACTGTATTATGGACACACTGTACTGTATTATGGACACACTGTACTGTATTATGGACACACTGTACTGTATTATGGACACACTGTACTGTATTATGGACACACTGTACTGTATTATGGACACACTGTACTGTATTATGGACACACTGTACTGTATTATGGACACACTGTACTGTATTATGGACACACTGTACTGTATTATGGACACACTGTACTGTATTATGGACACACTGTACTGTATTATGGACACACTGTACTGTATTATGGACACACTGTACTGTATTATGGACACACTGTACTGTATTATGGACACACTGTACTGTATTATGGACACACTGTACTGTATTATGGACACACTGTACTGTATTATGGACACACTGTACTGTATTATGGACACACTGTACTGTATTATGGACACACTGTACTGTATTATGGACACACTGTACTGTATTATGGACACACTGTACTGTATTATGGACACACTGTACTGTATTATGGACACACTGTACTGTATTATGGACACACTGTACTGTATTATGGACACACTGTACTGTATTATGGACACACTGTACTGTATTATGGACACACTGTACTGTATTATGGACACACTGTACTGTATTATGGACACACTGTACTGTATTATGGACACACTGTACTGTATTATGGACACACTGTACTGTATTATGGACACACTGTACTGTATTATGGACACACTGTACTGTATTATGGACACACTGTACTGTATTATGGACACACTGTACTGTATTATGGACACACTGTACTGTATTATGGACACACTGTACTGTATTATGGACACACTGTACTGTATTATGGACACACTGTACTGTATTATGGACACACTGTACTGTATTATGGACACACTGTACTGTATTATGGACACACTGTACTGTATTATGGACACACTGTACTGTATTATGGACACACTGTACTGTATTATGGACACACTGTACTGTATTATGGACACACTGTACTGTATTATGGACACACTGTACTGTATTATGGACACACTGTACTGTATTATGGACACACTGTACTGTATTATGGACACACTGTACTGTATTATGGACACACTGTACTGTATTATGGACACACTGTACTGTATTATGGACACACTGTACTGTATTATGGACACACTGTACTGTATTATGGACACACTGTACTGTATTATGGACACACTGTACTGTATTATGGACACACTGTACTGTATTATGGACACACTGTACTGTATTATGGACACACTGTACTGTATTATGGACACACTGTACTGTATTATGGACACACTGTACTGTATTATGGACACACTGTACTGTATTATGGACACACTGTACTGTATTATGGACACACTGTACTGTATTATGGACACACTGTACTGTATTATGGACACACTGTACTGTATTATGGACACACTGTACTGTATTATGGACACACTGTACTGTATTATGGACACACTGTACTGTATTATGGACACACTGTACTGTATTATGGACACACTGTACTGTATTATGGACACACTGTACTGTATTATGGACACACTGTACTGTATTATGGACACACTGTACTGTATTATGGACACACTGTACTGTATTATGGACACACTGTACTGTATTATGGACACACTGTACTGTATTATGGACACACTGTACTGTATTATGGACACACTGTACTGTATTATGGACACACTGTACTGTATTATGGACACACTGTACTGTATTATGGACACACTGTACTGTATTATGGACACACTGTACTGTATTATGGACACACTGTACTGTATTATGGACACACTGTACTGTATTATGGACACACTGTACTGTATTATGGACACACTGTACTGTATTATGGACACACTGTACTGTATTATGGACACACTTTCTCAAACATATACTGTACTGTATTATGGACACACTTTCTCAAACATATACTGTACTGTATTATGGACACACTGTACTGTATTATGGACACACTGTACTGTATTATGGACACACTGTACTGTATTATGGACACACTGTACTGTATTATGGACACACTTTCTCAAACATATACTGTACTGTATTATGGACACACTTTCTCAAACATATACTGTACTGTATTATGGACACACTGTACTGTATTATGGACACACTTTCTCAAACATATACTGTACTGTATTATGGACACACTTTCTCAAACATATACTGTACTGTATTATGGACACACTTTCTCAAACATTTTTCGTAGTGCAGAGAAGACTGCAGTTTGTAGTCTAGCAATGCTTTAAGTTTATCCTCTAAGCTTAAAATAGACACTTTAATTGAGTAAAGACTTTCATTATCAAATTAATAGTTAATCATGTCCCAATATGCTATCGATCGATTGGTTAAGTTTATTTTAGCTTTTAGTAGTGCAGGGTGTTAAAGTTAAGAATGCATTCCAAATATAAATGAAAGCTTTCAATAATATTAAAAAGAAAAAAAAAAAGAAAAAAAAGGAGAAACTTATGCACAGTAGTATTATTCTTCCGTTCTAAGATTTGGTGTAAAAAAAAAAAAAAGTCCTTTTAATTTCATAAATGGTTGCTAGTTTTAGAGAATTAACCATCTTTTATAGTTTAGACTTGTGGTTTACCATTTCATTTTCGTATTACAGTAATTAGCTTATTTTGAATTCCTTAGTTTTAGTTTATATTAACTCTTCCAGAACCTATTTTATCCTTTAGTAATTGAGAAACTTTTATTTATTATAGTTGATCATTGTGGTATCCATCATTATTGGCCTTATATTAATAGAAGAGTGTTAAGAGAAACTCACAAGTTAATTAAAGTTTTATTATAAACAGATTTGCTAGTACAATTCCCCGAGACAAGACTCCATAAAGGTATAATTTTTTTTTGGGGGGGGTATAATTTTTTGCTTATGGTATATATTTTGTCTTCCATAGAAGACTTCAATCAAGTGGTTAAACAAAAAACCCTAACCCCCCTTCAAAGATAAATTTTTACAATGTCCCGCTTACTTTAAATTACAGGCTCGCTATCGTGCGCCAAAAAAACAATACTCTAAATGGTACGAAAAGTCTGAAAGTGAAAAAGAAATGGGGGCGTAAAGTTTTAAAATTGCCAAACTAATGGGCTGAAAGTCAGTCAATGGGGCTAAACACTAGAGACAAGAGACTAGGAAACAGGCCCATTCCCCCTTAAGCAGATTTACAGTAGGCTCCACAATTATCCCTAGCTGCAGTTACCACCTGGAAACTCCAACCAGCAGTGGTCCAATTCTGTAAATGGAAAATATATTAAACCGTGGTTGTGGTCAAATTAAAGTATGTAATTTCGCTCTACCAACAATTCCCGTGAGACCTCTGGTTGACGCTTCTGAACTAGCGCACCCAACACCTAC
>JBAKBP010014392.1:0-59286 GCA_037953745.1 Lithodes maja
GGGAGGGAGGGGGATTGAGAGACGGTGTGGGGGAGGGAGGGGGATTGAGAGACGGTGTGGGGGAGGGAGGGGGATTGAGAGACGGTGTGAGGGCGGGAGGGGGATTGAGAGACGGAGTGGGGGAGGGAGGGAGGGGGATTGAGAGACGGTGTGGGGGAGGGAGGAGGATTGAGAGACTGAGTGGGGGAGGGAGGGAGGGGGATTGAGAGACGGTGTGGGGGAGGGAGGGAGGCGGATTGAGAGACGGTGTGGGGGAGGGAGGGGGATTGAGAGACGGAGTGAGGGAGGGAGGGAGGGGGATTGAGAGGCGGTGTGGGGGAGGGAGGGGGATTGAGAGACGGTGTGGGGGAGGGAGGGAGGGAGGGAGATTGAGAGACTGAGTGGGGGATTGAGAGACGGTGTGGGGGAGGGAGGGGGATTGAGAGACTGAGTGGGGGAGGGAGGGAGGGGGATTGAGAGACTGAGTGGGGGAGGGAGGGAGGGGGATTGAGAGACGGTGTGGTGGAGGTAGGGGATTGAGAGACGGTGTGGGGGAGGGAGGGTTGGAGGGGGATTGAGAGACGGTGTGGGGGAGGGAGGGAGGGAGGGGGATTGAGAGACGGTGTGGGGGATTGAGAGACTGTGTGGGGGAGGGAGGGGGATTGAGAGACGGTGTGGGGGAGGGAGGGAGGGAGGGGGATTGAGAGACGGTGTGGGGGAGGGAGGGAGGGAGGGAGGGGGATTGAGAGACGGTGTGGGGGAGGGAGGGAGGGAGGGGGATTGAGAGACTGAGTGGCGGAGGGAGGGGGATTGAGAGACGGTGTGGGGGAGGGAGGGGGATTGAGAGACGGAGTGGGGGAGGGAGGGAGGGGGATTGAGAGACGGAGTGGGGGGGGAGGGAGGGAGGGAAGGGGATTGAGAGACGGTGTGGGGGAGGGAGGGAGGGAGTTACATGGTATAGTTAACCCCTTCTGTGCCGGTGTCGTCTAGTTAACCATATCCTCCGGCTACCCTTACACTATTTTATTGAGCTTATAAAGGACCTCCATCAACTAACAGGCTTATAATGGACCTCCATCAACTAACAGGCTTATAATGGACCTCCATCAACTAACAGGCTTATAAAGGACCTCCATCAACTAACAGGCTTATAAAGGACCTCCATCAACTAACAGGCTTATAAAGGACCTCCATCAACTAACAGGCTTCCAACTATCTCACTTAACCCGTTGTACCACCACAGATCCTTCTTAAGGGGGGTGACCTGCTGGCTGTTATTTCTGTCCTTTTCTCTCTTTCTCTGGCTTGTATCCATTCGGCCCCATTCAGCCACCTATTTTAAGACGTTTATCCCCGTCTAGGTGTCGATTTCCTCCTGGCAAGCGATAGCAAGCCAGCATTATATGAAAATATAAATATTATGTTCAACAGTGCTCTCATTGCAGAGTGTACAACATACAAATATAAATATTATGTTCAACAGTGCTCTCATTGCAGAGTGTACAACATACAAATATAAATATTTTGTTCAACAGTGCTCTCATTGCAGAGTGTACAACATACAAATATAAATATTATGTTCAACAGTGCTCTCATTGCAGAGTGTTCAACATACAAATATAAATATTATGTTCAACAGTGCTCTCATTGCAGAGTGTACAACATACAAATATAAATATTATGTTCAACAGTGCTCTCATTGCAGAGTGTACAACATACAAATATAAATATTATGTTCAACAGTGCTCTCATTGCAGTGTACAACATACAAATATAAATATTATGTTCAACAGTGCTCTCATTGCAGTGTACAACATACAAATATAAATATGTTCAACAGTGCTCTCATTGCAGAGTGTACAACATACAAATATAAATATTATATTCAACAGTGCTCTCATTGCAGAGTGTACAACATACAAATATAAATATTATGTTCAACAGTGCTCTCATTGCAGAGTGTACAACATACAAATATAAATATTATGTTCAACAGTGCTCTCATTGCAGAGTGTACAACATACAAATATAAATATTATGTTCAACAGTGCTCTCATTGCAGAGTGTACAACATACAAATATAAATATTATGTTCAACAGTGCTCTCATTGCAGTGTACAACATACAAATATAAATATGTTCAACAGTGCTCTCATTGCAGAGTGTACAACATACAAATATAAATATTATATTCAACAGTGCTCTCATTGCAGAGTGTACAACATACAAATATAAATATTATGTTCAACAGTGCTCTCATTGCAGAGTGTACAACATACAAATATAAGTATTATGTTCAACAGTGCTCTCATTGCAGAGTGTACAACATACAAATATAAATATTATGCTCAACAGTGCTCTCATTGCAGTGTACAACATAGTATCTATTCACTTTGTTTGTTCCTTCCGAGGAAAGTTTGTTCCAGATTTTTTGTTTATATATATTAGCCCCTTCTGTACCGGCGACGTCTTTATCATTTTATTGTGGCTATATTCAGAAGATTGTGTGCCGCAATGTTGCATCTCTCTCGCTATTCAGAAGATTGTGTGCCGCAATGTTGCATCTCTCTCGCTATTCAGAAGATTGTGTGCCGCAATGTTGCATCTCTCTCGCTATTCAGAAGATTGTGTGCCGCAATGTTGCATCTCTCTCGCTATTCAGAAGATTGTGTGCCGCAATGTTGCATCTCTCTCGCTATTCAGAAGATTGTGTGCCGCAATGTTGCATCTCTCTCGCTATTCAGAAGATTGTGTGCCGCAATGTTGCATCTCTCTCGCTATTCAGAAGATTGTGTGCCGCAATGTTGCATCTCTCTCGCTATTCAGAAGATTGTGTGCCGCAATGTTGCATCTCTCTCGCTATTCAGAAGATTGTGTGCCGCAATGTTGCATCTCTCTCGCTATTCAGAAGATTGTGTGCCGCAATGTTGCATCTCTCTCGCTATTCAGAAGATTGTGTGCCGCAATGTTGCATCTCTCTCGCTATTCAGAAGATTGTGTGCCGCAATGTTGCATCTCTCTCGCTATTCAGAAGATTGTGTGCCGCAATGTTGCATCTCTCTCGCTATTCAGAAGATTGTGTGCCGCAATGTTGCATCTCTCTCGCTATTCAGAAGATTGTGTGCCGCAATGTTGCATCTCTCTCGCTATTCAGAAGATTGTGTGCCGCAATGTTGCATCTCTCTCGCTATTCAGAAGATTGTGTGCCGCAATGTTGCATCTCTCTCGCTATTCAGAAGATTGTGTGCCGCAATGTTGCATCTCTCTCGCTATTCAGAAGATTGTGTGCCGCAATGTTGCATCTCTCTCGCTATTCAGAAGATTGTGTGCCGCAATGTTGCATCTCTCTCGCTATTCAGAAGATTGTGTGCCGCAATGTTGCATCTCTCTCGCTATTCAGAAGATTGTGTGCCGCAATGTTGCATCTCTCTCGCTATTCAGAAGATTGTGTGCCGCAATGTTGCATCTCTCTCGCTATTCAGAAGATTGTGTGCCGCAATGTTGCATCTCTCTCGCTATTCAGAAGATTGTGTGCCGCAATGTTGCATCTCTCTCGCTATTCAGAAGATTGTGTGCCGCAATGTTGCATCTCTCTCGCTATTCAGAAGATTGTGTGCCGCAATGTTGCATCTCTCTCGCTATTCAGAAGATTGTGTGCCGCAATGTTGCATCTCTCTCGCTATTCAGAAGATTGTGTGCCGCAATGTTGCATCTCTCTCGCTATTCAGAAGATTGTGTGCCGCAATGTTGCATCTCTCTCGCTATTCAGAAGATTGTGTGCCGCAATGTTGCATCTCTCTCGCTATTCAGAAGATTGTGTGCCGCAATGTTGCATCTCTCTCGCTATTCAGAAGATTGTGTGCCGCAATGTTGCATCTCTCTCGCTATTCAGAAGATTGTGTGCCGCAATGTTGCATCTCTCTCGCTATTCAGAAGATTGTGTGCCGCAATGTTGCATCTCTCTCGCTATTCAGAAGATTGTGTGCCGCAATGTTGCATCTCTCTCGCTATTCAGAAGATTGTGTGCCGCAATGTTGCATCTCTCTCGCTATTCAGAAGATTGTGTGCCGCAATGTTGCATCTCTCTCGCTATTCAGAAGATTGTGTGCCGCAATGTTGCATCTCTCTCGCTATTCAGAAGATTGTGTGCCGCAATGTTGCATCTCTCTCGCTATTCAGAAGATTGTGTGCCGCAATGTTGCATCTCTCTCGCTATTCAGAAGATTGTGTGCCGCAATGTTGCATCTCTCTCGCTATTCAGAAGATTGTGTGCCGCAATGTTGCATCTCTCTCGCTATTCAGAAGATTGTGTGCCGCAATGTTGCATCTCTCTCGCTATTCAGAAGATTGTGTGCCGCAATGTTGCATCTCTCTCGCTATTCAGAAGATTGTGTGCCGCAATGTTGCATCTCTCTCGCTATTCAGAAGATTGTGTGCCGCAATGTTGCATCTCTCTCGCTATTCAGAAGATTGTGTGCCGCAATGTTGCATCTCTCTCGCTATTCAGAAGATTGTGTGCCGCAATGTTGCATCTCTCTCGCTATTCAGAAGATTGTGTGCCGCAATGTTGCATCTCTCTCGCTATTCAGAAGATTGTGTGCCGCAATGTTGCATCTCTCTCGCTATTCAGAAGATTGTGTGCCGCAATGTTGCATCTCTCTCGCTATTCAGAAGATTGTGTGCCGCAATGTTGCATCTCTCTCGCTATTCAGAAGATTGTGTGCCGCAATGTTGCATCTCTCTCGCTATTCAGAAGATTGTGTGCCGCAATGTTGCATCTCTCTCGCTATTCAGAAGATTGTGTGCCGCAATGTTGCATCTCTCTCGCTATTCAGAAGATTGTGTGCCGCAATGTTGCATCTCTCTCGCTATTCAGAAGATTGTGTGCCGCAATGTTGCATCTCTCTCGCTATTCAGAAGATTGTGTGCCGCAATGTTGCATCTCTCTCGCTATTCAGAAGATTGTGTGCCGCAATGTTGCATCTCTCTCGCTATTCTATCTCTACTATAATAATCAGTGTTCCTCAGAGCTTTCCCAACTGTTGGACCGTTAGTCGATGAAAAAGGAGAATACACCAAAGACGAAGTACAAATGAGTAATGCCCTCAATACCTTCTTTGCATCAGTTTTTACAACAGAAGACCTCAGTGATATTCCTACACCATCGCCGATTCAGATTGATAATTCAGATGTTCTAAGCAATATCACCGTTACAGAGAGAGAAGTATTGAATTGTTTAGATAAACTCAAGGTAAATAAAACGCCAGGACCTGATACAATCTCGCCTAGAGTTCTAAAGGAAGCTAAGAATGAGCTCTCCAAACCACTGACATTACTATTCAATAAATCCTTGCAGTCTGGAACTATGCCTGATCAGTGGAAGCTAGCCAACGTAACACCGATATTCAAAAAAGGCAGCAAATCCCTACCCAGTAACTATCATCCAATTAGCTTAACCTCAGTTGTATGTAAAATGCTAGAAACGGTCATACGAGACAGACTCGTAAATCACTTAGAGGAAAATAACATACTTAAAAAATACTAAACACGGCTTTCGTAAAAAACGTTCCTGTTTAACAAACCTCTTGGACTTCTTCCACGATATCCTCAACCTCTACGATGAGAGTAAAGCTGTAGATATTATATACCTTGATTTTCAAAAGGCCTTTGACAAAGTTCCCCACAAACGTTTACTGCTAAAACTAAAAGCGCATGGAATACAAGACGGTGTGTTGAAATGGATAGAAAATTGGCTCAGCAACAGAAAGCAAAGGGTAGTCATAAACGGTAAGGCATCTAAATGGACCAATGTAAGTAGCGGGGTACCCCAGGGATCGGTACTAGGACCAATTCTCTTTCTAATTTACATCAACGACATAGATGAGGGTCTCACCTGTACAATCTCAAAATTTGCTGAAGATACAAAAATTGCAAATGGCGTACTCTCAAAAGAACAAGTTGACGATATGCAACACAATCTAGATAAATTGTCATGTTGGGCCCAAATTTGGCAAATGAGTTTCAATGCGGATAAATGTAAAGTACTACATGTCGGATACCTAAATGAGAAAGCAAACTATTCGATGAATGGCACTCAGCTTAAGAATGTAAACAGAGAAACTGATCTGGGAGTAACCATATCGAGTAACCTAAAACCGAGTCAACAATGTTCAGAAGTTGTTAAGAAGGCAAACAAAATAATTGGCTTTATAGGCAGGTCATTTGAGCATAAATCCAAAGATGTTATCCTAACCCTTTACAATTCCTTAGTCCGCCCTCTTCTGGAATACTGCGTTCAATCCTGGTGCCCTTATTACCAAAAAGATATAAACAAGCTAGAACGAGTTCAACGTAGAGTTACCAAAATGATACCTAGCCTAAAGAACAAACCATACGAAGAGCGAAGAGCGTCTTAGAGAATTAAATCTATTTCCTTTAACCCAGTGCAGATTAAGAGGCGACTTAATTCAAGTGTTCAAAATCATCAAAGGCATCGACAATATGAACTGTAGTAAGTACTTCACTATCGACCAATCTAATTACACGCGGGGAAACGGTTGCAAAATTATTGGTAAATCTTTTAACTCTCACGAATCTAAGAATTTCTTCTTCAATCGAGTTGTCAACTTGTGGAATGGGCTTCCCCGAGACGTTATAGACTGCAGCACCGTTGATTCATTTAAATTCCGCCTAGACAAATATCTCATCAAACCCGCGACTGACTGTGTTTGTAAATGAATAACTTTATCCTCCCCTCAGTTACTAACCCATATGTCTCCTACTAACTTCCTAGTCCTGCCACGTTAGTGGCAGGGCAGTAGTTCCCTTTCCAATGTTCCCTTACCCACTCTAAACCACTGTTTGGACACTTGATCCTCAGTGTTTTGGAGGACAAGCAGCCTAGAAGGGTCACTAGATCGGTTGTTGCTTGATTTCCTTTGTACTCCTTTATACCACCTCCTTTACGTAGGGCATGTGGTACCCGTCTTGCAACACAATCCCACCCCTACTCTGTGCAACTCTCCAACCCGAGAGTGAAACGTTACTCTCAAACTTTCTTCTACTCAACAGCTGAGCTCTGGAACTCTCTCCAAGAATCAGTCTTTCCCTCTTCCTATGACTTAAATTGCTTCAAACTCCATGTGTCCAGGCATTTTGGCTCGAACATCCCTTGATTTTGGCCCTGTCACTCTTTCAACTATGGGGGAGGCACTCGCTATAGGCAGTTCTGCCTTTTGCCTCCCTCAATCACAGATTTTTTTTTTTGTTTTTGTTTTAAAGAATGATCTGTGCCTGTGGTAGTATAAAGGGTTGAGTGAGATAGTTTAAAGCTTGTTAATTGCTGGAGGCCCTTTATAAACTGTGGTAGTATAAAGGGTTAAGTGAGATAGTTTAATGCTTGTTAATTGCTGGAGGCCCTTTATAAACTGTGGTAGTATAAAGGGTTAAGCGAGATGGTTTAATGCTTGTTAATTGCTGGAGGCCCTTTATAAACTGTGGTAGTATAAAGGGTTAAGTGAGATAGTTTAAAGCTTGTTAATTGCTGGAGGCCCTTTATAAACTGTGGTAGTATAAAGGGTTAAGTGAGATAGTTTAAAGCTTGTTAATTGCTGGAGGCCCTTTATAAACTGTGGTAGTATAAAGGGTTAAGTGAGATAGTTTAAAGCTTGTTAATTGCTGGACGCCCTTTATAAACTGTGGTAGTATAAAGGGTTAAGTGAGATAGTTTAAAGCTTGTTAATTGCTGGAGGCCCTTTATAAACTGTGGTAGTATAAAGGGTTAAGTGAGATAGTTTAAAGCTTGTTAATTGCTGGAGGCCCTTTATAAACTGTGGTAGTATAAAGGGTTAAGTGAGATAGTTTAAAGCATGTTAATTGCTGGAGGCCCTTTATAAACTGTGGTAGTATAAAGTGTTGAGTGAGATAGTTTAAAGCTTGTTAATTGCTGGAGGCCCTTTATAAACTGTGGTAGTATAAAGGGTTGAGTGAGATAGTTTAAAGCTTGTTAATTGCTGGAGGCCTTCTATAAACTGTGGTAGTATAAAGGGTTGAGTGAGATAGTTTAAAGCTTGTTAATTGCTGGAGGCCCTTTATAAACTTACGTGGTAGTATAAATGGTTAAGTGAGATAGTTTAAAGCTTGTTAATTGCTGGAGGCCCTTTATAAACTGTGGTAGTATAAAGGGTTGAGTGAGATAGTTTAAAGCTTGTTAATTGCTGGAGGCCCTTTATAAACTGTGGTAGTATAAAGGGTTAAGTGAGATAGTTTAAAGCTTGTTAATTGCTGGAGGCCCTTTATAAACTGTGGTAGTATAAAGGGTTAAGTGAGATAGTTTAAAGCTTGTTAATTGCTGGAGGCCCTTTATAAACTGTGGTAGTATAAAGGGTTAAGTGAGATAGTTTAAAGCTTGTAAATTGCTGGAGGCCCTTTATAAACTGTGGTAGTATAAAGGGTTAAGTGAGATAGTTTAAAGCTTGTTAATTGCTGGAGGCCCTTTATAAACTGTGGTAGTATAAAGGGTTGAGTGAGATAGTTTAAAGCTTGTTAATTGCTGGAGGCCCTTTATAAACTGTGGTAGTATAAAGGGTTGAGTGAGATAGTTTAAAGCTTGTTAATTGCTGGAGGCCCTTTATATACTGTGGTAGTATAAAGGGTTGAGTGAGATAGTTTAAAGCTTGTTAATTGCTGGAGGCCCTTTATAAACTGTGGTAGTATAAAGGGTTGAGTGAGATAGTTTAAAGCTTGTTAATTGCTGGAGGCCCTTTATAAACTGTGGTAGTATAAAGGGTTGAGTGAGATAGTTTAAAGCTTGTTAATTGCTGGAGGCCCTTTATAAACTGTGGTAGTATAAAGGGTTAAGTGAGATAGTTTAAAGCTTGTTAATTGCTGGAGGCCCTTTATAAACTGTGGTAGTATAAAGGGTTGAGTGAGATAGTTTTAAGCTTGTTAATTGCTGGAGGCCCTTTATAAACTGTGGTAGTATAAAGGGTTAAGTGAGATAGTTTAAAGCTTGTTAATAGCTGGAGGCCCTTTATAAACTGTGGTAGTATAAAGGGTTAAGTGAGATAGTTTAATGCTTGTTAATTGCTGGACGCCCTTTATAAACTGTGGTAGTATAAAGGGTTAAGTGAGCTAGTTTAATGCTTGTTAATTGCTGGAGGCCCTTTATAAACTGTGGTAGTATAAAGGGTTAAGTGAGATAGTTTAAAGCTTGTTAATTGCTGGAGGCCCTTAATAAACTGTGGTAGTATAAAGGGTTAAGTGAGATAGTTTAAAGCTTGTTAATTGCTGGAGGCCCTTTATAAACTGTGGTAGTATAAAGGGTTAAGTGAGATAGTTTAAAGCTTGTTAATTGCTGGAGGCCCTTTATAAACTGTGGTAGTATAAAGGGTTAAGTGAGATAGTTTAAAGCTTGTTAATTGCTGGAGGCCCTTTATAAACTGTGGTAGTATAAAGGGTTAAGTGAGATAGTTTAAAACTTGTTAATTGCTGGAGGCCCTTTATAAACTGTGGTAGTATAAAGGGTTAAGTGAGATAGTTTAAAGCTTGTTAATTGCTGGAGGCCCTTTATAAACTGTGGTAGTATAAAGGGTTAAGTGAGATAGTTTAAAACTTGTTAATTGCTGGAGGCCCTTTATAAACTGTGGTAGTATAAAGGGTTAAGTGAGATAGTTTAAAGCTTGTTAATTGCTGGAGGCCCTTTATAAACTGTGGTAGTATAAAGTGTTGAGTGAGATAGTTTAAAGCTTGTTAATTGCTGGAGGCCCTTTATAAACTGTGGTAGTATAAAGGGTTGAGTGAGATAGTTTAAAGCTTGTTAATTGCTGGAGGCCCTTTATAAACTGTGGTAGTATAAAGGGTTAAGTGAGATAGTTTAAAGCTTGTTAATTGCTGGAGGCCCTTTATAAACTGTGGTAGTATAAAGGGTGAAGTGAGATAGTTTAAAACTTGTTAATTGCTGGAGGCCCTTTATAAACTGTGGTAGTATAAAGGGTTAAGTGAGATAGTTTAAAGCTTGTTAATTGCTGGAGGCCCTTTATAAACTGTGGTAGTATAAAGGGTTGAGTGAGATAGTTTAAAGCTTGTTAATTGCTGGAGGCCCTTTATAAGCTGTGGTAGTATAAAGGGTTAAGTGAGATAGTTTAAAGCTTGTTAATTGCTGGAGGCCCTTTATAAACTGTGGTAGTATAAAGAGTTGAGTGAGATAGTTTAAAGCTTGTTAATTGCTGGAGGCCCTTTATAAACTGTGGTAGTATAAAGGGTTAAGTGAGATAGTTTAAAGCTTGTTAATTGCTGGAGGCCCTTTATAAACTGTGGTAGTATAAAGGGTTGAGTGAGATAGTTTAAAGCTTGTTAATTGCTGGAGGCCCTTTATAAACTGTGGTAGTATAAAGGGTTGAGTGAGAGTTTAAAGCTTGTTAATTGCTGGAGGCCCTTTATAAACTGTGGTAGTATAAAGGGTTAAGTGAGATAGTTTAAAGCTTGTTAATTGCTGGAGGCCCTTTATAAACTGTGGTAGTATAAAGGGTTGAGTGAGATAGTTTAAAGCTTGTTAATTGCTGGAGGCCCTTTATAAACTGTGGTAGTATAAAGGGTTGAGTGAGATAGTTTAAAGCTTGTTAATTGCTGGAGGCCCTTTATAAACTGTGGTAGTATAAAGGGTTGAGTGAGATAGTTTAAAGCTTGTTAATTGCTGGAGGCCCTTTATAAACTGTGGTAGTATAAAGGGTTGAGTGAGATAGTTTAAAGCTTGTTAATTGATGGAGGCCCTTTATAAACTGTGGTAGTATAAAGGGTTAAGTGAGATAGTTTAAAGCTTGTTAATTGCTGGAGGCCCTTTATAAACTGTGGTAGTATAAAGGGTTGAGTGAGGTAGTTTAAAGCTTGTTAATTGCTGGAGGCCCTTTATAAACTGTGGTAGTATAAAGGGTTAAGTGAGATAGTTTAAAGCTTGTTAATTGCTGGAGGCCCTTTATAAACTGTGGTAGTATAAAGGGTTAAGTGAGATAGTTTAAAGCTTGTTAATTGCTGGAGGCCCTTTATAAACTGTGGTAGTATAAAGGGTTAAGTGAGATAGTTTAAAGCTTGTTAATTGCTGGAGGCCCTTTATAAACTGTGGTAGTATAAAGGGTTAAGTGAGATGGTTTAAAGCTTGTTAATTGCTGGAGTCTCTTTATAAACTGTGGTAGTATAAAGGGTTAAGTGAGATAGTTTAAAGCTTGTTAATTGCTGGGGGCCCTTTATAAACTGTGGTAGTATAAAGGGTTAAGTGAGATAGTTTAACGCTTGTTAATTGCTGGAGGCCCTTTATAAACTGTGGTAGTATAAAGGGTTAAGTGAGATAGTTTAATGCTTGTTAATTGCTGGAGGCCCTTTATAAACTGAATACAATCGTCTAATAGTCGCCAGAAGGAGGGTCACCTGTTTTCTTTTATATTTCTCTCTTTTTCTCTTTCTATGGCTTGTATCCATTCGGCCCCATTCAGCCAACTGTTTTAAGACGTTTATCCCCATCCAGGTGTCGATATCTTCCTGGCGAGCGATAGCGAGCCAGCATTGTGTGGAGAAATCCGGCTTTGCCGGAGACATTTTTCTATCGAAAAATGTACAAATTTAGCTTACTGTCAAAACATATATATATATATATATATATATATATATATATATATATATATATATAAGCTGGCTCGCTACCGCTCGCCAGGAAAATATTGACACCTGGATGGGGGTAAACGTCTTAAAACAGTAGGGTGAATGGGTCTGAATTTATACAATCTAGAGAAAGAAAGACAAGGGGTGAACAAAGGCAGGTCACCCCCCCCCCCCCTTTAAGGAGACGTCACCGGTACAGAGACAGTTAAAGAAAAAAAAAAAAATTGACCCCCCCAAAAATAAAAAAAAACAAGCTCTGACTCCTCGGCATGGATAGAAGTGTTGCATTCATATCGGAGAGGTGGGGGAGGGGGGAGGGAGGGGGGGAGGGACAGAGACAGTGAGGAAGGGAGGGAGGGTGGGGGAGGGAGAAGTAAGAATTCGGTAAAGAGGGGTGGGGGGGGGGGGTGAGGGAGGCAGAGGATAGGGGGAGGGGGAGGCAAGGAGGAAGGGAGGGAGGGAGGGTGGGTAAAGACTAGAGAGGGAGGGAGGGTGGGGGAGAAGTGGGAATTAGACGGTAAAAGGGGGGTAGGGAGGGAGAGGATGGTTTGGGGGTAGGAGGGAAGGAGGGGGTGATAGGAAGGGGGTAGAGAGGCAAGAAGGGAGGGTGGAGGAGAGGTAAGACGGAGGAAAATGAGGGGTGTGGGGGGATGGAAAATGTGAACGAGTTTAAGGAGAGAGAGAGAGAAAGATATATATATATATATATATATATATATATATATATATATATATATAACGTCCCAGTAAGGAGAGAAGTCTTTTTTTTTTTTTTTTTGGCGCTATTAATTCATTTATTCCTTTATTTCTTAGTTTCCTCGCTAGACCTCCATCAAACTTAGAAAAACATCCCCTAGACCCGCCTTCAAGAAAACTGTCCCGGCCGATGCCTCTAAAAAATTCAGGTTCGCTATCGCTCGCCAGGAAAAAATCGACACCTAAATGGCATGAAAGGTCTTAATATTGACAACAAAATGGGACGAAAAGTGTTAACATTGCCAAACTAATGGGCCGAACGTCTTAAAATCTAAAAACCAATGGGTCTAAACAAGGGGGCCACAAAAACCAGCCCGTCCCCCCTTAAGGGGGGGTTATTTACTTTGTTCCCTAGACTTCCATCAAGCTTAAAATGATACCCCCTTGAGTCCCTTTCAAGATAAATTACACCCCCTTGAGTCCCTTTCAAGATAAATTACACCCCCTTGAGTCCCTTTCAAGATAAATTACACCCCCTTGAGTCCCTTTCAAGATAAATTACACCCCCTTGAGTCCCTTTCAAGATAAATTACACCCCCTTGAGTCCCTTTCAAGATAAATTACACCCCCTTGAGTCCCTTTCAAGATAAATTACACCCCCTTGAGTCCCTTTCAAGATAAATTACACCCCCTTGAGTCCCTTTCAAGATAAATTACACCCCCTTGAGTCCCTTTCAAGATAAATTACACCCCCTTGAGTCCCTTTCAAGATAAATTACACCCCCTTGAGTCCCTTTCAAGATAAATTACACCCCCTTGAGTCCCTTTCAAGATAAATTACACCCCCTTGAGTCCCTTTCAAGATAAATTACACCCCCTTGAGTCCCTTTCAAGATAAATTACACCCCCTTGAGTCCCTTTCAAGATAAATTACACCCCCTTGAGTCCCTTTCAAGATAAATTACACCCCCTTGAGTCCCTTTCAAGATAAATTACACCCCCTTGAGTCCCTTTCAAGATAAATTACACCCCCTTGAGTCCCTTTCAAGATAAATTACACCCCCTTGAGTCCCTTTCAAGATAAATTACACCCCCTTGAGTCTCTTTCAAGATAAATTACACCCCCTTGAGTCCCTTTCAAGATAAATTACACCCCATTGAGTTCCTTTCAAGATAAATTTGTAAATTTTTCGGTAGAAAAATGTACCGGCCGAAGGCCGGTTCCTCTTAAATTACAGGCTCGCTATCGCTCGCCAGGATAAAATCGATACCTGAATGGCACGAAAGGTCTTAATATGGGGTGAACGTTCTTAAAATCATTAAACTAATGGGGCGAACGTTTTATAATTTCAAAAGCAATGGGGCTAAACATGAGGGAGAAGGGGGTCAAGAAAAACATCCCTCAAGTGGAAATCTCCCCGTAAGGGGAGACAGGCCGGTTTTCTGGATTTTCTTTTCCCTCATGTTTAGCCCCACTAGTTTTTGAGATTTTAAGACGTTCGGCCCATTACTTTGGCGATTTAAATTTAGTTGTCAATTTTAAGACCTATCGTGCCATTCTTAGCTTGTAATTATAAGAAGAACCAGCTTTCAGCCGGGAAATTTTTCTATCGAAAAATGTACACATTTATCATGAGGAAATGTGTAGGGTGTGTTTTTCAAAGTTTTAGGGAGGGCTACCGAGGAAACTAAACATAAATGAACACATGAATTAATTGACTAAAAAACCAGGCCATCCCATGTATAGCAACCGATAGCCAATGTGAGAAGCCCCTTTTTGGCATCGAGTTGGGTTCGTCCTCTGGCCAACCAAGTGAGGGTCCGATATGTTAACCACTGCACCACGTACACCCAGCAGAGTAAAGCCGGTATCACACGAGAGCATATTTTATAGTAAACATTCGATGATCAACATTTTTCTGGCAACGTTTCTGGAATATTTTGCACTGGTATCGGAAACTAGACTGGTGATCGATGAATTTAGGTAACCGAAATATTCAAAATTTCGAACTCATAAGCTGCCAGACCAGTGTTAGGGATAAATGTTGAGTGAAAAAGCGCTCGTGTGATACCGGCTTTTATGGTTGAACGTTGGAATTCTCAACAGCACACCTATACCATAAACCTTAACCCTTTCTATACCGGTGTCGACTTTTTAGATATATGCTGGTTATTGGTAGACAATTTTTGTAGCTTAGTAAGGATGTAGAGCTATTAAAAGCTTTCAAACTATCCGAATTACCCGTTTTTACTTCCACAGATTCTTCCTAAGCTGCATAAAATCGTCTAGATATAGCTGAAAGAATGCAAAAGATAGTCTCGGCAGTGAAGGGGTTAAGGGTGAGGGGCGTATTTATTTGCTCATATATATATATATATATTATAATTCTTTTAGCTTCCTCCCTAGACCTCCATCAAGCTAAACAAAATACACCCCTCAAGACCCTCCTTCAAGATAAATTACACCCCTCAAGACTCTCCTTCAAGATACATTACACCCCTCAAGACCCTCCTTCAAGATAAATTACACCCCTCAAGACCCTCCTTCAAGATAAATTACACCCCTCAAGACCCTCCTTCAAGATAAATTACACCCCTCAAGACTCTCCTTCAAGATACATTACACCCCTCAAGACCCTCCTTCAAGATAAATTACACCCCTCAAGACTCTCCTTCAAGATAAATTACACCCCTCAAGACTCTCCTTCAAGATAAATTACACCCCTCAAGACCCTCCTTCAAGATAAATTACACCCCTCAAGACCCTCCTTCAAGATAAATTACACCCCTCAAGACCCTCCTTCAAGATAAATTACACCCCACAAGACCCTCCTTCAAGATAAATTACACCCCACAAGACCCTCCTTCAAGATAAATTACACCCCTCAAGACCCTCCTTCAAGATAAATTACACCCCACAAGACCCTCCTTCAAGATAAATTACACCCCTCAAGACCCTCCTTCAAGATAAATTACACCCCTCAAGACCCTCCAAGATAAATTGCACCCCTCAAGACCCTCCTTCAAGATAAATTACACCCCACAAGACCCTCCTTCAAGATAAATTACACCCCTCAAGACCCTCCTTCAAGATAAATTACACCCCTCAAGACCCTCCTTCAAGATAAATTACACCCCTCAAGACCCTCCTTCAAGATAAATTACACCCCTCTAGACCCTCCTTCAAGATAAATTACACCCCACAAGAACCTCCTTCAAGATAAATTACACCCCTCAAGACCCTCCTTCAAGATAAATTACACCCCTCAAGACCCTCCTTCAAGATAAATTTATAAATTTTTCGATAGCAAAATGTACCGGCCAATGGCCGGTTTCTCTTAAAATTACACCCTCGCTATCGCTGGCCAGGAAAAAATCGACACCTAAATGGCACGAAAGGTCTTGATATTGATATAGAAATGGGACAAAAGTTTATAAAATCGACAAACTAATGGAGCGAACGTCTTAATATATGATAACAAATGGGGCTAAACACGAGGAAGAAGGGGGACCATAAAAACGACCCATCTCTCCCATACAGCACCGGTGATGTCTTTGTTAACTTAAAACTTAAAACTTAGCTTTTACTTAAAACTTAAAACAGTAAGTATCTCTCTCTGATACTCTCTCTCTCTGCCTCTCTCATTTTTGTTCTCTCTCTCTCTCTCTCTCAGTAACCCTCAACACGGAAACCACTCATTCATCACTTTATTTATTCACAAACAACAAAAACTGTAAAAAGTCAATGTGTTATAGTTAGGAACATAGAGGTCGAATAATGGAATATGTTGTGTGTGTATATATATATATATATGTGTGTGTGTGTGTGTGTGTGTGTGTATGTATGTATATATGTGTGTGTGTGTGTGTGTGTGTGTATATGTGTGTGTGTGTGTGTATGTGTGTGTGTGTATATGTATGTATATGTATGTGTGTGTGTGTGTGCTATATTTTGATTTAGCCATTGGTGAATACAAGCATGTTAAATATTTTCAACTTTCACAAATAATAAATATAAAAGGGCTGTGTCTTTTGGGATTAAGATCTCTTAAGGGGGGTGACCTGCTTTTAGTTATGTCCTTTTCTCTCTTTCTCTGGCTTGTATCCATTCGGCCCCATTCAGCCAACTATTTTAAGACGTTTATCCCCATCTAGGTGTCGATTTCTTCCTGGCTCGCTACCGCTCACCAGGAAGAAATCGACACCTAGATGGGGATAATGGTCTTAAAATAGTTGGGTGAATGGGGCCAATGGATACAACCCAGAGAGAGTGAAAAGTAAAGCAGGTGACCCCCCTTAAGCCTTTGTGTACCGGTGACGTCTGTTATAATTCTAGCAATATCCACACTATGTTGCGTAGCGTGGGAAGGATCTGTGGTAGTAAAGAGGGTTAATTAAGGTAGTTTGAAGCCTCTTAATTGCTGGAGGCCTTTCCTAAACAGAATACAGTCGATGAAGGGGAGGTATTTAGTTTGTTCCCTAGACTTCCATCAAGCTTAAATTACACCCCCTAGACCCCCTTTCAAGATAAATGTGTACATTTTTCGGTAGAAAAATGTCCCGGCCGAAGGCCTGTTCCTCTTAAATTACAGGCTCGCTATCGCTCGCCAGGAAAATATCGACACCTAAATGGGATGAAAGTTCTTAAAATTGACAAAAATGGGGCGAAAGTTCTTAAAACCGCCAAACTAAAGGGGCCCCGAGCGTCTTAAAATCTAACCAGCAATGGGGCTAAACATGAGAGCGAGAAAGGGGTCCAGACAAAAAAATGCCCTCCAGTGGAAACCTCCCCTTACAATAGTTAGCCATAATATCAATAGCCAAACACACTGATGATGATGATGATGATGATGTCACCGGTAACTAGGAGGGGTTAATATTATGGTCTATAGATGGATTCCAGCTCATGGGGGTTAAGGGGGGGGGGGGGTCACCTGTTCTGTCTTTTTCTAGCTTTCTCTGGCTTGTATCCATTTGGCCCCATTCAGCCTACTGTTTTAAGACGTTTATCCCCATCCAGGTGTCAATTTTTTACTGGTGAGCGGTAGCGAGCCATCATATTTTTTATTTTTGTTAGACAGCAGGCTAAATTTGTACATTTTTCGATAGAAAAATGTCTCCGGCGAAGCCGGATTTCTTCATATAATGCTGGCTCGCTATCGCTCGCCAGGAAGAAATCGACACCTAGATGGGGATAAACGTCTTAAAATAGTTGGCTGAATGGGGCCGAATGGATACAAGCCAAAGAAAGAGAGAAAAGGACAGAAATAACAAAAAGCAGGTCACCACCCTTAAGGGGAGGTTTTTAGTTTGCTCCGTAGACTTCCATCAAGCTTAAACTTACACCCCCTTGACCCCCTTTCAAGACATATTTGTACATTTTTCGGTAGAAAAATGTCCCGGCCGAAGGCCGATTCCTCTTATATTACAGGCTCGCTATCGCTCGCCAGGAAAAAATCGACACCTAAATGACACGAAAGATCTTAAAATTGACAGAAATTGAATGAACATTCTTAAAATCGCCAAACTAATGGGGCAAACGTCTTAAAATATCAATATTAATGGGGGCTAAACATGAGGGAGAAAGAGGTCAAGAAAAAAATCCCTCGAGTGGAAATCTCCCCTTAACCGTATTAGGTGCAGGGCGGGCCAATTTAGATCCTCCCAGTTTTACTCCATTACTTTGGAGATTTTAAGAAGTTTCATCGCATTAGTTTGGCGATTATATGATGCTTCAACCCAAAAAGGTGTCGATTTTTCCTGGGCGAGCGAAAGCGAGCCCGCAATTTGGGAGAATCCGGACTTTGGCCGGGACATTTTTCTACCGAAAAATGTACACATTTAGCTTGAAGGGGGTCTGAGGGACGTTTTATTTTAGTTTGAAGGGGGTTTGGAGAGGCGTTTTTCCAAGTCTAGCGGGTAAACTAAAAACACATTGTTCGAAAATGTCTAAAACAATTAAAACCCTGGATAATAATTAAACAAAATACCATAATAACCCCCAAGACGTTGCACCAGATAGTGTTAAGGAGGGATGGCCGTATTTATTTAATCTTTTATATATTTTGTATTTGTTTCCTCCCTAGACCTCCATCTTGTATTTTGTATTTGTTTCCTCCCTAGACCTCCATCTTGTATTTTGTATTGGTTTCCTCCCTAGACCTCCATCTTGTATTTTGTATTTGTTTCCTCCCTAGACCTCCATCTTGTATTTTGTATTGGTTTCCTCCCTAGACCTCCATCTTGTATTTTGTATTTGTTTCCTCCCTAGACCTCCATCTTGTATTTTGTATTGGTTTCCTCCCTAGACCTCCATCTTGTATTTTGTATTGGTTTCCTCCCTAGACCTCCATCTTGTATTTTGTATTGGTTTCCTCCCTAGACCTCCATCTTGTATTTTGTATTGGTTTCCTCCCTAGACCTCCATCTTGTATTTTGTATTTGTTTCCTCCCTAGACCTCCATCAAGCTTATAAAACACCCCCAAGACCCTCCTTCAAGATGAATTTTTACATTTTTCGATAGAAAAATGTCGCGGCCGAAGGCCGGTTACTATTTCATTACAGGCTCGACAGCTAAATGATACGAACAAGTTTGATATTGATAAAGAAATGGGGCGAAAGGTCTTACAATCGCCAAACTAATGGACCGAACGTCATAATATCTAAAAACTAATGGGGCTAAGCATGACTAAGAAGGGGGACCAGAAAAACGACCCATCTCCCCTTAAAACGACCCATCTCCCCTTAAAACGACCCATCTCCCCTTAAAACGACCCATCTCCCCTTAAAACGACCCATCTCCCCTTAAAACGACCCATCTCCCCTTAAAACGACCCATCTCTCCTTAAAACGACCCATCTCCCCTTAAAACGACCCATCTCCCCTTAAAACGACCCATCTCTCCTTAAAACGACCCATCTCCCCTTAAAACGACCCATCTCCCCTTAAAACGACCCATCTCCCCTTAAAACGACCCATCTCCCCTTAAAACGACCCATCTCCCCTTAAAACGACCCATCTCCCCTTAAAACGACCCATCTCCCCTTCATGGGGTAAATATTACTAACGATGTAAACTTGCCCAAGAATGCGCTGAAGTTATTAAACATAAAATAAAAACTATAAAAAATATTTATACAGTATATATATATATATATATATATATATATATAATTTATATAATTATTGGCTTCATTGGGAGTTCATTTGAATATTAATTCAAAAACGTTATACCGTACACACTTTATATAATTTATTGGTTTGTTCTCATTTGGCATATTGTGTCCAGTGTTGGTCACCATACTATACTATAAAGAGGAAATCGAAAAACTGGAGAGAATAAGACGAAGAGTAACTAAAATGATTCCCCGACTAAGAAATACGCCATATGAGAAACAACTATAAGAGTTGAGCCTATTTACCTTGACAAACGGCATAATACGAAGGGTTATAACCCAAGTTTTAAAAAATACTTCACACTAGATAACACAAATTACACCAGAAGTAGTTAAAGTAACAGAGTTGAAAATAAAAATGTTACCGAGTCGGAGAAGTAAGGGATAGAAAACGGAAACGAAAAGGAAAACCACAACGGAGGACAAACTAATGGACCCGGGTTCAAATCCCGATATGTCAATGGGAAGATATTATTGGGATTGAATTTGTGCTGTACCTAGTATCAGTGCATTACCACAAAGCCCACCGAAATGCCAAAAAAATACCCTCATTGTTCCCTGATTAAATAACACTGTATGAATATTCCCATATTCAAAATATGTTACAGGGGGAAAATGCCAAGTGAGTTCACTGCTCAATAGGTGGCGTTCTGAGAGTGAGGGTCCGAGTCTGGAGGGTGAGACGGTGAAGCACTTGAGCGAAGCAACCAGCCGCTGCAGAGATGGAGCTGCTTCGAGCCATAATGGATGCTTCACATGTCTCACTCCCCAGGCTGGAACAAGACGCCACGGGCTTCACCGTGTTGAGCGGTTGAATGTACAGGCTCTCAGCCTATGCCCGAGAGGGAGTAGTTGGAATATAGAAAAAGAAAAAAAAAGAAGAAGAAAGAAGAAAAGAAGAACCAGAACAAGTCCCGGAGAAAGAAAGAAGACAGGACCAACCCAAAGAACGAAAGAAAGAAGGAAGAGAATCAACAACATGGCCGCATCCCCACCACCCCCACTAAACATCAACCCATCAATCGATATGCTCGAGTCGTCGCCATCACGCCCACTCTGCCGCCCAAGCCCGGGAAAACTATGTGTCACCATCACCAATTCCGGGTCCCGCATAAGGAAGGCAGAGCAGGAAGACTTCTCAAAACATAAAAGGCCCCAGATATCTCTTCTCCAGATGTGCAGCTCCTCCCACATCATGGCGGAAACTTCTGAGGGGTCTACCTAAAACCCTCCTAATCCGCCCCCCGTATCTGTGACCCTCAACCACCGTACCTGGGACATCGAAGCACAAGTCATGACCATCCCGACTTGCCCAGGGTAGAGTCGGCAATTCTAAGGGCTTTGCGAGACACCGTCACTTAAACGGCACTCTGCATATATAGTCCTTACATCATATGTGCCAAAGCCATGGTTGAGGACATATGCTTGTAAAAAGGCCTAACAATCTAATCACTCTTATAAAGGTCGAAGGTAGTTGGGAAAGATAGTACGGCCATGGTCACACTTCTTCCCCATGTTCGCCTGATGACTATAGTTACTCTGGCATGACTTGAGCGACTGTTCATTAAAGACCCCACATCCAAGAGTACCGAAACAGAACTTCATCACCGACTATTATAACGGTCAGGATAGTCGAGCAGTCATAGTGCGGGGCATGTCCTCAATCATGCTCGTGTTAATCCGATAGTACGCCCCCTAGCTGTGTCATAATATAAGGAACTACTATTAAAGGCCCCATATATATATATATATATATATATATATATATATATATATATATATCTCTCGATATTAATACCTTTATAACTGTAATACTGTTAAGAGTAAAGTGTAATCCTTTATATTCTGGTCTTTTCAGATGGACTGGTGTGGTGTGGACAACCCTCACAGTCCTCGGGGTTGGCTACCGGGGCCAGTATTATTCACCGCTCTAGTGGTCTTTCTAACAGGGGGATATGTCAACCAGTAGTAAGGGGCTAGTGGGTATTTTGGAGTCTATTTATTCATGTATATAGTTATTTTAATGTAACCTCCCTAGACCTCCATCAAACTTTAAAAAACACACCCTAAACCCCTTTTCAAGACAAATTTGGGCATTTGTTCGGTAAAAATGTTCCGGCCGAAGGATGATTCTCCTAGAAATACATGTTTGCTATCGCTCGCCAGGAAACATTTGACACCTAAATGCCAATATTAAGACCTTTTATGCAATTTAGGTGTCGATTTTTTTCCTGGCGAGCGACAGCGAGCCTGTAATTTAGGAGGGGGACATTTGTCTATCGAAAAATGTACATACTTACAAAATTGAAGGGGGATCTTGGGGAGGTTGTTTTTAAGCTTGATGGAGATAATAAAAGATAATAAAAGATAATAAAGATAATAAAAAGAATAAAAAGATAATAAAAAGTTAATACAAAGATAATAAAAAGATAATAAAAAGATACCCAAATGAGTAAATAAATACGCCCACCCCCCTTATTGAATATTTCAGTGACTATAATACCAAAGCCAAACCAACAACACAATCAACTAATCAATATGGAACGTGTGACGCTAAATAAAAACCCCAACTTGGAAATGTTACCGATTCATCAACAGAAAACGAAGTGTAGGCTACAGTGAGAAAGTCTATCTATCTATCTATCTATCTATCTATCTATCTATCTATCTATCTATATACTCAGGCCCAATCCCCACTTGTCCTATTTTTATTTTCTATTTTAGTCTATTTTATTTTTTTTTGTTTTCCTTTTTTCTTGGGGGTGGCCGACTCGAGACAGAGCCAGAACAGGGTGAACTCATAAACAACATAAAACAACGAACACAGATGAGACACAGTGAGAAAGTGTTACCAGCAAATGCATTAACATATACAAAGGGTAAAACGGCAATTAAATTAAACTATATAACACAACTCATCAATTAAATTAAACTAGAAAATAAAACTCATCAATTATATTAAACTAGAAAATAAAATTAATTAATTAAATGAAACTAGAAAATGAAACTCATAAATTAAAGGAAACTAGAATATAACGCTCATCAATTAAATGAAACTAGAAAATATAACTCAATAATTAGGTGAAACTAGAAAATAAAACTCATCAATTAATAAGTGAAACTAGAAAACAAAACTCATCAATTAAATTAAACTAGAAAACAAAACTCATCAATTAATAAGTGAAACTAGAAAACAAAACTCATCAATTGAATGAAACTAGAAAACGAGACTCCTGCATTTGGAGGTGATAATATTTAAAAAAAAACAATTGAACTGAACGACCAATAATAACATAATTCGAAAACAATAAAAAGTGTAGTTGTGCTGGAAAACACTTAGACATAAAGAAAACCAAAAAAATAATACTTTAATTTTGTTTAATAAAGACAGTAGATAGTTTGGTTGGTTCTCGTAAGATAGGAACTTCTAAGGCTTCGAGAAAAATACAAAAACTAGGCAAAAAGTGTAAAAGTATTGTTAGCAGACTCCATAAAGCAATACAATAAGAGAGAAAAAAACAAATTATATATACAATAGATAGACTGTCGTTAGTTTGGTCTGTTCTCATAAGATTGAAATGTTGAGAGCTTTGAGGGAGTAAACAAGCAGTTGGAAAGTGAAAAACCGTGTGAGGAAACATATATTTAAGCTGGTCTGACGATAATTTGGTTTTCTATCGTCAGACTTAAAATTCTGGGACTTTGAGACGGTAAACAGATAGAAAAGTGTAAGACCAGTGTGAGGAAACCTATATAGATAGACTGCTAGTTTCTCATAAGACTGAAACTTTGGGGGCTTTTAGAGAGTAAGCAAACAGAAGAGTGTAACCAACAGTGTGAGGAAGGTTGCTGAGAGAGAGCCTTCGAAAAGTGCAAGGAATCAAAAGGTAAACGCAGAACTAACTAATAAATAACTAACTATTCTAAATAAGGTCAATACAAACTAACTAAACTAAGGGCGAGTGTATAAGGAGGAGCCGGTGGAAGGATAATGCAGAGGTTGCCACAAGAACTACAAATAACTCGCTAAGGTGCATCAAAGAAGGGGGGAGTGTATAAGGAGGAGCCGGTGGAAGGATAAAATGCAAAGAAAAACAGCAAAGAACTGACTACACTAAAAACGAACAACAACTAACTAAGGTACAACACAGAGTGGGGAGTGTATTACGAGGTGCCGGTGGAAGGATAATGCAGAGTTTGCCACATGCTGGGGGCAGCAAGCGGTGCCACCCTCCAGCCACCAGCCAACATGAAGATGAAGGCCAGATGGAGACAGGCCGTGCGCAAGATCAAACTTACAGAATGGGGTAAGTTATCAGGAGATTTGTTGCTATTATTATTATTATTATTATTATTATTATTATTATTATTATTAGGTCACGTTTTCAATTAACGTGAGCCAATCTGATTGTGATTTCCAGCTTAGGAATCAGCGTTTATCATCAACTGGGTAGAATCAACTTTAATTATCTTAATCAACACTTTTAGTAATAAGCAATGGACACAAAACACATACAGGTTTTATTCCTTAACTGCTAGGGTACAATCTCAATATGTCTCTGGAAAAGTAAGAATAAAATTCATATAAAAATCATAATAATTTTACAAAAGAACATAATATGAATAATAACACACAGAGAGGATAAGTCTCAAATCACAATAAATAGAGTCCTGAAATAAATATACAATGCTCTCAAATATGGTTTGAATGTAAGTAAATAATAGTTACTGCGATGTTGGAAATGTAGCACTGATAAGTATGGAAAGTAGGACAATATTTGACTTCAAAACGAACAATAAGGTAATGCAACTTGAATAAGTAATTAATAACTCAAAGAGTAATAAGTAGGAAAGATAATTTCATAAAAGCGTAATAATTATATTAGTCAACTATACGTGACTGAGGAAGCAATTTACTCTGCGACTGAACTTTCACTATTGGATCTGTACCCGGATAATAGGTAGCACATAAACTCAGGTCTGACTAAGCGTTCAAGTTTTACGTGTAAGTGTATGCCTTTATAACCGAATAAACATATATATATATATATTTCCAAGCCGAAGAATACAGGAGCCTGAATTCGAGGAAGTATGTAAATATTTTCCGCACGATAGAATGTGTACTGTTCTCCCGAATCAGAGCAACGGATAATAAATAAAGAAGGGTAGAATGAAAAATCTTCTATGTTTACGTTAATATGTGAACCTTGACATACCTAAGTCTAAGCCCTCATTGTAATCATCGTTACCATTTCGAACTAGGAAAAACACTTAAAGGATTTCGTAGAGAGTAGGAGCACTGGGAGAAAGAGGATGTGGTTGGAGCACACTGGTATAGGCACAGTTGTCTTGTTTCTTGACTACAGGGACCCTGGGATAATCACACTTCCCAGCTAGGTTCAGGCCCTAACAGTTCTAGTATACGTTCTGCTCTGCTCTTTCGCGCCCTCGTCTTAGCGCGACACACCTGATCACTATTCACGCTGAACCTGGAGGATGACACTAAAGGATCCCCTGCACTCGGTAAACACATAGTATTTCCGGGCGTAGGTGGACAATTAAGAATTTCAGTCCTGAATTTCGATAGAGTACTTTGATGCAAGCCTAGGCTTAGGTTGGTTTGGCAGGCTTGCACTAGTCGCACTTAGTTCTTCCATTACGAACTTATCCTGGAATGTTAGTGATGCTAATGACTCAATCTCCTTCCCGCTTTCGTTGGTGTAGACTGTAGTCAGAGATCAAATCAAGAGGCTTACCTTGTGTTCGATTATGCGGCTCGATCTTAATCCCACATTTGGTGCGGATACGGATTGAGCTATTCCTTGGCCCACTTTTATTGGTGCAGCCAAATAAAAAAGAATTCCCTTCTTCGCAATAATCGATACTACTCCTTCTCCCTTCTAACCTAGGAGTTTCGAGAACAGAACCCAAATATTGTTCTAAGCCAGTAGGCTGATTGATTGATTCTACTTTGTTTAGCGCACATAGTGACTCCGTTTTTGTCGACGTTTTAGTTGCCCGGTTTCGGGGCAAGAGGGGCATTGGTGACACCCTGGCTTTGTGTTCTTTCAGGGAGCCAGTTGCACTAGGGGTTGTTTGCACTTGGGAATTATGTGGGGATGATGCATGCATTGGTTTCACTTTGGTATTTGGCTTGTGCTGGATCTGAGGGATATGGCATGTGATGCTGTTCTGTTATTTCTGGCCTGTTTATTTCCTCATTATATGCACTATGGTGGTATGTTAACACTGGTTTTAGATATTCATTTTGCATCGCTATGTACACTTCACTATGTATTTGATAGTCTATAGGTACACATTGTTGCGGTTGATGGTTACTTTGCATAGAGTTGCTGGAGTCATGAGTGTAGAGTGCGGCCACATGTTGATTGGGAAAGCTATCATAGTTTCCCCTGTTGATCGCATTTTCTCTGGTGTCTTCTCCATTGTTGTTTTCGTTGGATTGGCTTCTGTTGTTGTTGCACGTCCTTATGCTAGCAATGCGGATGGGTTGGCTTTGCAAGCTAGTTATGGGTGGTAATGGGTTGGTGTCTGGTTCTAGAACAACTTAATCCTCTGGCATCTCAATTATTATTATTATTATTATTATTATTATTATTAGTAGTATGAAGAACATAAGAAAATGGAAGTCTGCAAAAAGCCGATCGGCCCATACAAGGCAGATCACTGTCACACCCAACCCCAATTAAAAGGCCCAATTGTAGGCCCAAGTCACTAATACCTTGAGTATGCCCCCACCAAAATGGTCAGGGATTAACACAAGATTACGGGGTCTGCTGAGCGCCGATTGGCCCACACCTGGTAGATCCCCCTCACACCCAACCCATCTCGTCCATATGCCTATCTAATTTTCTCTTAAAACTCCCTATCGTTCTTGATCCCACTATATCACTTGGTAGCCTATTCCACCCATCTACAACTCTGTTACCAAACCAATATTTGCCTATATCTTTTCTGAAACGAAATTTATCTAATTTGAAACCATTTGTAAGAGTTTTTTCGCTATCACTGAGCTTTAATACATTTTTCATGTCCCCTTTGTTAATCCCACTAACCCACTTGAACACCTCTATCATATCCCCTCTAACTCTGCGTCTCTCTAACGAAAGTAAGCCTAATTTCTTCAACCTTTCTTCATACGGAAAATTTCTAATATTATGGTTAATTTTTGTCATTCTACGTTGTACTCTCTCCAATGAATCTATGTCCATTCTGTAATAAGGACACCAACATTGAACAGCATAATCCATATACTGTAGAGTCTCACTAATGACAAGTAAAGTTTTAAGATAACATCAGCAGTTCTGTTACTCACACTCCTAGATATGAACCCGAGAATCCTGTTTGCCTTGTTACGAACGCTTATACACTGTTTTCTAGGCTTCAAATCATTGCTAACAAACACACTTGGATCTTTCTCACAGTCTGAGTTTTCTAATTCCATATTAGCTAGTTTATATTTATTATACAGTATATCTTACTTACTTGAATCTTACTTGAAGTCGTCTAGAGGTCCCGTCCTCACAGTCGTGGTCCGCCACCGCTGCGTCCGTCCCGTGCGTCCCTTCGAAGGAGGTCCGTCTGGTCCGGTATAGAGTTTGAGGCCGCCCGGCAGTTAGCAGTGTATCCAGACACTGGTGGTTCATCTGGGAGGGTCTTTAGAAACTTGTCTAATAACCTTTTGAACCTGTCTACCGGGCAACCTACTATGTCTCGCACTTCCTTGGGCAGCGAGTTGAAATTTTTTGGTCCATTGTGGCCTAGGCTGGACGCGAGGAGGGATCTCACTCGTTCTGGTGCCTGTGTTGGGAGGGATCTCCTCTCACACTTCCTTCCAGTCCGACCATTTTGTTTTTCCTGGAGTTCATTACCAGTTGGATCTGGAACCAGCTTCTCCAGGATTTTCCACACATAAATTGCGCAGTACCTGTCTCGCCTTCTCTGCTGAGAGTACAGCCCTAGCTTCTTGAGCCGGTCCCAGTAGCTAAGGTCCTTCATCCCCCGAATGTTTCTAGTGAAGGACCTCTGGACGGACTCAAGATCTCGTATGTACCCCTTTTTGTGTGGCGACCATAGTTGACTACAGTAGTCAAGGAAGGGTTGTACCATAGACCTCCAGAGAGTTAGCATTGTTTCTTGTTCCCTGGAGTTGAACGTCCGTAGGATCCATCCGGCCATTCCCTTGGCTTTCTTGACAGCTGCAGAAATGTGGTGTTGAAATGTGGCATCGTCGGACAATTGCACACCTAGGCATCTCACATGTGGCTTGGGGGTGATGTCGTGGCTGCCTGCAGTGAGTAGTTTGGTGGTGTCCTTGAGGGTTTGTTTCGGGCCACATCGTAACGCTTCAAACTTTTCTTCGTTGAAGGTCATGTTGTTTTCGTCTGCCCATTTGTAGATTTTGTCGAGGTCATCCTGGAGATTATGAATATCCTCTTCATTTCTGACGACACGACTTATGTTCGTATCGTCAGCAAAGGAAGAGATAACCGATTGACCAACTCCATCATCAATGTCCCCTATCAGTATAAGGAAGAGCAGAGGTCCTAATACTGATCCCTGGGGTACTCCACTAATGACGTGGGACTTTTCAGATGTGTGGCCCTTAACAGCAACAGTCTGCGTTCTTGCGGAGAGGAAACTGTGCAGCCACACACCTATTTTGCCTTGGATGCCGAGTTTCTTAATCTTGTGAAGGAGGATGCCGTGATCCACCTTGTCGAATGCTTTAGCAAAGTCTAGAAACACGACATCCACATTTTCTCCTTCTGCAAGCCTATGGAGTAGCCAGTCATGATGTGCCAGGAGCTTCGAAAGGCATGATCTGCCTTTCCGGAAGCCATGCTGGCTGGAGTTCATAAGGCCATTTTTTTCCAGGAAGTTGACAAGCTTGTTCCTCAGGACTTTTTCAAATATCTTGATGAGGTGGGATGTTAGAGCTACCGGTCGATAGTTCTTCGCCAGGCTCTTTTCACCACCCTTGTAGACTGGAGTAATGATGGCCTGTTTTAGTGAGGATGGAATTATGCCTGTGTCCATTGAGTGTCTCCAAAGCTTGCAGATAGGAGGAATCAGGGCATCACAGCATTTAATCAGCAGTATGGCTGGTACTCAGTCAGGACCAGCAGCTGCATTCGTTCTCAGTTCTTTGATGGCTTTTCGTAGGTCTGCCTCAGTCAGTTCAATATCACTTAGTCGAGTCGGTTGTGGAGTGTCTTCCGTGAAGAAAGCTTTGGGGTCCTGGATTGCAGTTGCTGGCCGTGGTGTGCTGAAGACATTCTCGTACTGTGTTCGCAGGATCCGACATACATCTTTGGGGTCGTTTACAGCTTCACCATCTTCTGTTCTTAATGGCCCCACTTGCGTCTTAATTTTTGAGAAGCGCCTGCAGTAACTGTAAAAGAATTTGGGGTTCCGCTTGATGTTCAGTACTGCACGATCTTCCTCTCTTTGCTTTTGACGCTCATGGGATGCTTTAATTTGAGTTTCTATGCTTGCAATCTTGGTAGATAGTGCAAGCTTCCTCGTTTTGTTTTGGGTGTTATTGAGCTGTTTGTTGAGTGATGATCTTTTCTGCATTAGGATTTTTCGGTCCCTCGGGATTTTGAGGTGCCGAGCGTTGGAAGGTTTCCTCCTTTGGGGAATGTGATGCTGGCACAACTTCAGTAGGGTGCTGAGGATGGTGTCAAGCATGGCATTTGGATCCTTGTCATGGAGGATCAGGTCCCAATTTGTCTGGGAGAGGGAAGTTTGGAGATTTACCCAGTCAATTGCTTCACTGAAGAAGTTCAAATTTGAGAATGGGTTTGTTGGTTTTGTTGGCGGAGTTACAGTTTCAGCTTGAGCCCCAGCCTTCCTGTACATAGTGTGTATAGTTACAAGGCTGTGGTCAGAGAATATTGTCTTCTCCACTGAGTAGTCGGCAACTATATCCTGGTTGTTAGTGAAGAGGAGGTCGAGTGTGTTATTGACTCTGGTAGGCTTGGTTATCAGTTGTGTGAGGAAAAGCTTGTCAGAGAGTTTAAGGAGAAGCCTGGCTTGTGCTTGCTCCTCTCTGGTACCTCCTGAGACCTTTCCTTCTGGCCAATGGATGATAGGAAAGTTGAAGTCTCCGCAGATGATGATGTCTGGTGTTGGGGTTAAGAACATAAGAACATAAGAAAATGGGAGTCTGCAGAAAGCCGATTGGCCTAAGCAAGGCAGATCCCTGTCCCACACAATCCCAATTACAAAGCCCAATTATAGGCTCAACACTCTAATACCCTGAGGATCATCTTACCAAAACGGTTAGAGATTAACGCAGGATTACGGGGGTCTGCAGAGCGCTGATTGGCCCAACCCTGCTGATCCCCCTTCACACCCAACCCTTCTCGTCCATATGCTTATCCAATTTTATCTTAAAGCTCCCTATCGTTTTTAATCCCACTATAGCACTTGGTAGTCCATTCCACCCATCTACAACTCTGTTACCAAACCAATATTTGCCTATATCTTTTCTGAAACGAAATTTATCCAATTTGAAACCATTGGTACGAGTTCTTTCGCTATCACTGAGCTTTAGTACATTTGTCATGTCCCCTTTGTTAATCCCACTAACCCACTTGAACACCTCTATCATATCCCCTCTAACTCTGCGTCTCTCTAACGAATGTAAGCCTAATTTCTTCAACCTTTCTTTATACGGAAGATTTCTAATATTATGGATCATTTTTGTCATTCTACGTTGTACTCTCTCCAATGAATCTATGTCCATTCTGTAATAAGGACACCAAAATTGAACAGCATAATCCATATGGGGTCTCACTAATGACAAATACAGTTTTAAGATAACATCAGCAGTTCTGTTACTCACACTCCTAGAGATGAACCCGAGAATCCTGTTTGCCTTGTTTCGAACGCTTATACACTGTTGTCTAGGCTTCAAATCATTGCTAACAAACACACCTAGATCTTTCTCACAATTCGAGTTTTCTAATTCCACATTAGCTAGTTTATATTTAACATTTGTATGCATCTTCCCTATCTTTAATACCTTGCATTTGTCAATGTTAAACTTCATCTGCCAATTTACTGACCATTCGTGTAAGGTATCTAGATCCCTTTGGAGGCACTCTATATCTCTATCTGAATCAATTGTTCTCCCCATTTTGGTATCGTCTGCAAATTTACTTATCCTACTAGTTATACCTAAATCAAGGTCATTTATGTATATAACAAACAACAGGGGACCTAATACAGATCCCTGGGGGACACCACTTTTGACTGCTCCCCATTCTGACTTCGTACCATTTATGCTGACTCTCTGCTTCCTACCAATTAGCCATGACCTAATCCATCCCAACAACGCCCCACCTATTCCATGCGCCTCAACCTTTCTCATCAATCTCTCATGGGGGACTCTGTCGAAAGCTTTACTGAAATCTAAATATATTATATCATATGACTTGTCATTATCTACTGCTTCATATACCTCTGAGAAAAAACTAAGCAAATTAGTAAGGCAAGAACGTCCCTGAGTGAATCCATGCTGAGAAGAATTTATTAAATTAAATGTATCTAAGTGGTTTCTAATTTTACTAGCAATAATTGACTCTAGTAGCTTTCCTATGATTGATGTAAGACAAATGGGACGGTAATTGGATGCTATTGATTTGTCACCTTTTTTGAAGATCGGAACTACGTTTGCAAGCTTCCAAGCTTCTGGAACTATACCTGTCTCCAATGACTTGTTAAATAAAAATGTTAATGGGTAACTTAACTCATCCCTACATTCTTTTAATACTCTAGCATATACCTCATCAGGACCAGGCGATTTATGAGGTTTCAGTCTGTCAATTTCCTTAAGCACATCATTTCTACTTATAGTAACCGTACTTAACCTATTTTCTATACTATCGCTATATACCTTACGGACTTCTGGAAACTGTGCCAAATTTTCATTAGTGAAAACGGAAAGAAATTGACTATTTAATGTACTGCACATTTCTAAATCATTTTCTGTCATTTCTCCTGTCGAAGTTTTAAGGGGACCAATTACATCTCTAACCTTGGATTTATATAGTTGGTAAAAAGCTTTAGGATTATTTGTTGAGTCATTGGCAACCTTAATTTCATAATTTCTTTTTGGCATATCGTCGATTAGCTTGTCGATTCTGCTGTGTGAATTATTGTAACTTTCAAGGGTGCATGATGGGGGGCGATAGCAATTGAGAATAATTACATTGAGTGACTTAATGTGGAGAGCCAGCATTTCTACTTGAGTATCAGAGTAGACTAGTATTGGTTTTGTATCTGAGGCTAGGTCATTTCTTACATATGTGATGACTCCACCATGGCTTCTATTTTCACGATCTGCTCTGTAGGAGGTGTAATTTGCCACTATTATTTCTGCATCACTCACCTCACTTTTGAGATGAGTCTCTGTCAGGGCGATGAACATTAGGTCATTTTCTTCGGCAAGCTCAGCAATGAAGGGGATTTTGCTTTTATTTGTCTTAGGGAATAGACCTTGAATATTGCCCATCATTGCATTTTCTAGCATGATTTCATGGCATTTAGCCATGGAAACATTTGGGTATGTGATGGGACATTGTTGTGTTGATTGCCCATTAGGTGTGTGCTGATTATTGACGCTTGTGACTCCATGGCTTTCGTTAGCGTGTCGAGGGTCCTTTTCACCCCCACCATTAATTCTAAAAAAGCAGGGACTGAATTTGTATCCTGGACAGCGTCGACTTTCTTCGAGGCCATGTGGGGCACTTGAGCGGTGGCAGATACCAGTACTGGATTTACATCTTGCTTGGCTTGGTGTCTCTTTGTCCCTTTGATGTGAGGTAATTTACAGTTACTATTCAAACATTCCTGCTTGGAGATGGAGTCCTCGCACATCTTAGGGTGGAGAAATGAGCATTTTTTCCCTAGTTGGCATCCTTGGTCTCTATTTGGCCCATGATTTAGGAGTTTACGACAGACCTTAGGATGACGGTACTCACATTTTGTCCCAAATTTGCCGTGCCGACATGTTCCCCGTCTGTGGTACCTACATATGGGGGTTTCTTGGGCAAGCCGAGTCAACCTGCCATTTCTCCTGTCCTGTGGTGAGATTCTGGTGACATGGGAATGATGTATTGCTGAGGAATCTGAGGATTTCTGTCTTGGGCTAGGCCTAGTTCTAGCAAGGCTGCATTCATGGCCTTGGGTCTGGGAATTAGGCCTAGGCCTACTGAGAGCCAATTCGACCGATAGATTGAGGTTTGTTGGTGTATTCCCTAATCCTAGGTCAACAGTCTTGTCCTCTTGCTTCCTATTGGGGTCATCAGAGTTGTTTGGTAGTTCTGGTGTAGTTAGGGTCTGAGCTGCCTCGGTTTGTGTCAAGATATCCTCAGATTTGTCTTCAGGCAGAGCTTGACTTGAGCCAATTTGCCTGGCCTTAACTGTCAGAAGTGTGTCTTTGGTGATTGCACCTTTCTTTTTCAGTTCTGCCCTAATTACAGTTCTTTGCCTGTGTTTAGCTTCCTCTGCATTTCTTAGCCACTCCTCAGTGTCCTCGTCCCCAAACCTCAATAGGGTGCATGGGTGGCAAGTGAATTTTCTTTTTGAGGCAGCATAACAAAATATTTGAAAGGTTGGTAGAGCACAACATTCATAGTGTAGCCATTTTCTGCAGTCATCACAACTTATGGAGTAGTCCATATCACTGGAGAGTCCACATGTAGCACACTCAATGTTGTTGTTTACATCTTCTTCTGAACAGGTGACCGCCGCCATCTTGGACGCCATCTTTGTTTTGAGAGTGGGATGAACTTATTTTCACTTATTACTTAATAATCACACAATTTTTCTTGGTAATTTTTTCTGCAATAAGTGCACTGGATGCTTATGTGGAACACTGCACTGTTTTGTTGTTGATGGGTAGATATTTCTGCAGTAAAGTATGGAAAACTGAAGAGCACTATCACTGGTGGCTATCACTGACTAGGCACTCAGGGTAGAATCCAGGGTAGAATCAATACCACAAATTTTGTTGATATATTTGAAGATAAATATTGAATCTAGCCTATATTGATGTTGAGAACATGTTGAACTATCGTCCTGTCTCCAACCTGTCCTTCATATCAAAGATATTAGAGCGTGCAATACTTGACCAATTACAACCACTACTTCAGCAGAATGAAACTATCCCAATTTTTCAGTCTGCTTACCGACAGCATCATTCAACTGAAACAGCATTGATTAGAGTACATAATGATCTAGTTGAGAACATTTGCAATGGTGTGGCCTCACTATTGGTCTTGCTTGATCTCTCTGCGGCTTTTGACACAGTGGATCACGAGTTGTTATTGAGTGATCTTTATGATTGTGGTGTGCGTGACTCCGCTCTCTTGCTTCTTGGGTCGTACTTGTCAGGTAGATCCCAGAGTGTGATGGTAAATCAAGTGGTCTCGGACTCGACACCCCTGCAGTATGGTGTTCCGCAGGGATCAGTTTTAGGTCCTATCCTATTTATAATTTATATTAGCAGTTTGTCTCTTCTGCTTCGTGCACATAATATCACCTTTCACTTTTATGCAGATGACACCCAGATTTATGTGAGAATCACAAATATAGTTGATATACGGAGTAAGATGGAATTGTTGATGTCTGATATCAAGAAGTGGATGAGAGCGAGAAAACTTAAACTAAATGATGGTAAAACTGATATTCTCATCATCCGAGGAAATAGAAGAGCTGATGATGTAGTAGGTGCCCTCTCCATCAATGTGGGTGGATCTCAGCTGCGACCGGCCAACTCTGTTCGAAATCTGGGTGTATATGTGAACTCCCGATTAGATTTCAAAGAGCATGTAAACCAGATAGTTAAAAGTTGTTACTTGCACATCAGAAATCTCTATTTGGTGAAGCCGTTTATAACCAGACGTTGCCTCCTGACGTTGGTTCACTCATTGGTCTTCTCTCGTGTTGATTATTGCAATGCCCTGTTGGTGGGTCTTCCAAATTATATTTTGAAGAAAGTTCAGTCTGTTCTTAACAGGACCGCAAGACTAATTTTTGGTGTTCCACCTAGAACTCCTACTACATCTCTTCACATAGAACTGCACTGGCTGCCAGTAAGAGCAAGAATAGAATTAAAGTTGTGTTTGGTGACTTTTAAGGTTCTCAAATTTGGTGAGCCTAGGTACCTTGCGGAGCTGCTCAGGCGCCCACCGGCACACCATGGTGTAGTTGTGCGTCATGACAATGACCCTTTTCGTCTTGATGAACCAAGGGCTTTCCAGCAGTCTTCTTTCTTTGAGAGGTCATTCTCCTACATGGCTCCGAGGTTGTATAACAGGTTGCCGCTGTCCATGAGACAACTGAGTTCTGTTGAATGCTTCAAGAGACAACTTAAGACTTTTCTCTTTGAGAGAAGCTATGATCTTGAGAGAGGTGTCATGACAGATGGCTATAGAGTTTAGGCTATTTTGCCACTGCTAGTGATTGTTAAATGTGTGTTGTATATAAGCCTTCTTTTGATGCATTGATTTTTGTTCTTTTTTCTTTCTCTTTTCGAGCGCTAGTGAATTCTTCGGAAAAATTGGCGCTTATGAGAAATAAGTAACATGCTTATTATTATTATTTATTTATTATTATATGCTCTAAAGATCATAAGAACATTTGTTTTAGCCTAACCCTCGGCAAAACCTAATAAAAAGTATGGTACTAAAATGTCTTTTTCGTAACAAGGTTGTCAATACGGTACTTTCAGTCATCGATAGCTCTAAAGATCATATGAAAATGTGTTAAACCCTCGGAAAAACCTAATATAAAAGTAGGGTCAATATACAGGAGGCGCTACAATATAGGTAGCAAAATTCTAATGGTAGTTTTGGGTTCCTATCATCATATGCTTCATTTCTAAATACTTAGGCCTATTATCCCCGGGAAAAAAAAAAAAAAAATCTTGAGATTTTTTGTTTTGGTCATTTGGGGGGGGGGGGGGGGGGGGGGGGGGGTTTCTCATCGATCGATAGGCCTAATGGGGAAAATAGGTTTTCCCGAGATTTCTAATTAGGCCTAATTACCTAGCCTACAAACACTATATATTGATGCAAATGACCAATTTTGTTTATAGGCCTAGCCTAGGCCTAAAAAACACTCGGAAAATTTGTGGTATTAAAATAGGCCTAACATTTGTCCAAAATGGGCTAAATTTCCACATCTAGGCCTATCCCTTGGCTGACTCCTAAATGGTAGGTCCTACGGAATGCTAGACTTCTCGGCCCACGGGACAGCTCGGCCCAGTAAAAAGAGACAGCTCGGCCCCGTGTTAATTAGGCTACGAGACAACTCGTAATTAACCTAACCTAACCTAACCTAACCTATTACCTAACCTACACATATGAATCGAGAGAACTAGGCCTAGCTAGCTATGATATAATTATACAATAAACGAACATTTCGCCCACATTAGGCCTAGCCTATAGGCTACACACACGTCATAAACCCTCCACTTAGCCTAGCTCTCCCCATCCTATATCCTGACTGGTCTCGTCAAATTGCCCCATAGCAAAACATGGGGTAAACCTGACTTTTTGGACCGACAGCGATTTCAGTAAGTTTTATTTTGTTTTTTGTATTTTTTCCTTCAGAGATAGTGTTGTTTTATACTGAAGAGGAGCGGAAATGAGTATTTACCCATTATCCAACAATCTAAAAACACGCCCCTATTAGACTATTTGTTTGTTGTTTTTTAATGTTCTAGGCTATTAGCCTAACCTAACAACCTTACCTAACCTAACCTAGTATATGGGTGGGGGCTGCCGCCCCCACACCCCCGCTGGTTGGGTTACTTTTTTTTTGTTGTGTGCCATTAGCCTAACTTAACAACCTAACCTAACCTAACCTAGTATATGGGTGGGGGCTGCCGCCCCCCACGCCCCCGCTGGTTGGGTACTGGCTGAAAAACTTATTGTTTTACAGTAGCCTAGGCCTATACATGTATTTTAGCGTTTTTTTGTTTTCTCCCTTGTAATACATTTCCGCTCTTAATTAATGCCATATATAGCAATGATGTATATGCTCTACCGGACCTATTAGGCCTAAACAGATCGATGGGCTAACTGTCGGTCCAAAACATCAGTATAACCCAAACATGGGGCCAAGCTGTCTCAATTTTCTCAAATAATGGGCCGAGTGGTCTCGCTGTCGTGGCCGAGTTGTCCAATGGTGGGCCGAGCTGTCCGAGCCGAGTTGTCCCATGGGCCGAGTCGTCCAGTCACCGTCCTAGGCTATTAGGCTAACTCTGTCTAGGTCCGAGTTATCGAGGCTAATTGGTTTAGCCTACTTAGGCCTACTTGGAAGTTTTGGAAACCTATGAAGGAATTACACCGATCCTTGAAGGAATTACACCGATCCTTGAAGGATTATTTCGTTGACAGACTTGACAGTTCTTGTAGGCGACGGCGTTGAAGGACTGTAGAAAAACTTGTTTCCAGGAATCGAGGAGCGCGTTCATCGTGATCAATTCGTGATCACGATTGCCAAAGTGAACGCGAAAATTCCGCGATCGCTCAGATCAGATCAGATCAGATGATGGTCAAGGGAGTGTAGACTTTCGCTATAATAATAATAATATTTATTCATTTAGCATTTTACAGTTGCTGCAGTTTCCCTTTTGTATTGGAAGAGTTAATCGTGTCCTCGTGGTTCCTGGCTGCTTGAATGATCCTTGTGTTCTAGATTCTCGGTCAATATGTAATTTTAGGTCACATAGACCTCTAGATGGGTGATGATAGACTGGCGATCTTGTGATAAGGAGAAAGCGAAAGTTCTTTCTGAAAAATTCTCCACTGTCTTTGTCACTGAGCCGGAGGGAGAACTGCCGAGGCCCCAACTAAGGGAAGTACCAACCCTGGAACATATAGAGAGTACTCATGATATGCTGAGGAAGGTTCTTATTTATAAACTGAAGAGAAAAAAGTCTCCTGGTCCGGATGGGGTGCACCCGAGAATTGTCAAGGAGATGGCCGAGGAACTGATTGTGCCGCTGAAAATATTTGATAGTTCACTGGAGGAGGGAATATAGTCCCAGAGGATTGGCGCATGGCTCACGTCACACCAATATTTAAAAAAGGTAACAAGAGCAGATTGAGCTGCTTCGAGCCATGATGGATGCTTCGCATGTCTCACTCCCCAGACTGGAACAAGACCTCACGGGCTTAACTAAAATGCCCCAGAACAAGAAGCCCACCACAGAAGCCACGAGCGAACACCACACAGAAACACCTGAAAGAAAGGTCCACAGAACGAAAGGACCAGCTGACCGAGCCAGCCAATTCAGACAGGCCCAAGCCCGCAGGACTAAGCAGCTCCAGGCCGCACCTACATACCTCTTCTAAACTGACCATTTTCCACACCTCACGAACACTACCCCCTCGTGTCCTACACTCCTAACTACAAAGATGATGAACAGGCATATACATTCATATTAAAAACACCCATGCCCTGTCCCTACGTTGAGCCAATGCCAACACATCAGACAGCCATAATTATATCTATGTATGTTCTTACATCCGAGAAGTAGATGTTATATATCTTAGAAGTTAAAACACCCACGCCTGTCCCTAGACCTCGTATATCATTTCCCATGACGAGTATAGATATAATTATGTAACCCGTGCTCAGTCGCCCCCTTGCATTGTTCCTCTAGTAACTAAGTGTCTCTATAATATTAACTGCCACCAGTATTGATACGACATAGCGGCACTGTCCTTGTGTCGTATTGTGCCAAGTACAGATCAACCAAGTTTCATCACCTTATTAGGACGACGACTATAATGTCGTCGTTCATCGATGTATTCAATCCTTAGTTTCTATCTATCTATCTATCTATATGGTCAGGCCCAATCCCCATTTTGGGGGTAGCCGACTCAATACAGAGCAAGAACAGGGAAAACACAAAAGCAACATAAAACAAAAAATAAACATAAAAAACACAAACTCTCACACATCCAGGTCACCCAGGAGAAGACCCAGAGACCAGGGTTACCCAGGTCGCTCCAGCACTCCCCCGGCCCCTGACCACCCGGAGAGGTTCCGATCTCGGCAGGCAGACATGCAGCGGAGCCAAAGCCACAAGCCCTCCCACTACACTTCCAGGCACACCCTTCATATTAATCGTCTCCCCGGGCCAGGCGCCTGATGGACTATTATCTAGTCCAGCTTGCGCCCAACCCCTTACTCCAAATGACCACGTGTTCACTCAACTATTCACAAGCATTCTCCATTCACTCCTGTCCACCACCACTTCCCCTGCCTGATCTATAGTCATTCCTCTATCATCCAAAGCCTTTCTTACACAGTCTCTCCATCTCAATGGGGGGTCTTCCTGCCCTTCTATCTCCCCTTGTACCTGACTCACATATTCTCTTTGTAAGTCTTTCATCTCCCATTCGTTCAACATGACCATACCAGCTCAGCACCCTTCTGTCCACTCTGGCTGACAAATGTTCCTGCTGCCCCACTCTCCTACGTATCTCTTCATTCCTCAATCTGTCTCTACGAGTAACTCCACACATACTCCTCAAGCAGCTCATCTCCATCGCATCCAGCCCTCTTTTCTCCTTTTTCTTCAGAGCCCATGTCTCAGCCCCATACATCACTGTTGGCACAACAATTCCTTAGTTTAAGTATTAATATTAACATTCCCTAACATCTTGTCTTGCCAGACTAAGTTTCTGAAGACCCATCGCCCCATAAATCTATGTATTCAATCCTTAGGTTAAGTATCTTTATCCGCCATTGTGTTCACCTTTTTCCATTTACTTTTCCACAATTGTCATACGTCTTTCACTTACCTCCTTCGTATCCACAGTCCACACTACGCCAATTTGCTTTGTGTCCTACACCCCTTACCCGCCCGATTCTACCTACACGATGATGAACAAGAATATACATTCATATTAATAATAATAATAATAATAATAATAATAATAATAATAATTCTTTATTCCAGACACATAAGATAGATACAGTATAAATACAGTACGACCTAATGGTCCATATCACATACACTTCTCGTCAGAGCACAGATAATAATTATACACAAAGATATATTAATAAAGACACAATAAAATAAAAAATACAGTAGGCCTATTTACAGAATAGAGCACATATCACATTTTGTCACAATATAACAGATAGGCTAACTAAGGCTATTGCTCAATGTTGGTTAACACCTATTGCACAGATCATTGCTCATAGTTCAATTAGACCTATAATTATATTATATTACATACTATGTGTGCAGCAGCTTCTGCCAGTGAGATATAATACGGGATTCATAGATATGATCACTAGACCAAAGAGCTACAATCAGCGTGTTACTGGAGGATTGCAGTCGCTGCGAAAAGCTGTACACCAGTCTCCTGATGACAGCCCGAAAACACCCATGCCCTGTCCCTACGTTGAGCCAATGCCAACACATCAGACAGCCATAATTATATCTATGTATGTTCTTACATCCGAGAAGTAGATGTTATATACCTTAGAAGTTAATACACCCATGCTGTAACGTAATCCTTACCCCAACCAGAGATTGTATAGATAACCTTTGTTACCAGTATCTATCATAGTACCTCGAAACAATAACGCAGTACCCCTACGAACTGCCGCTTTCCTTGGGTCTATATTTCATAGAAAACGCAGTTCCCAGGGACACCTAGACGTACACAAAAAGCGTGTCAAATAATAGGTCCATAACCCCTCGTATGTACGAGAAATAATACACCATGTTTTTCCTTACATTATCCACAAGCCACGCACACACCTACAGTTAACCTCCTTCTCCCCCACCGCCCCACAGTCCACATGATTCTATCTTTTCCAGACTCATATACCACCCCGTATTTGCATCCCCCGGTAGCATTTGACTAACGTACTTTCACTGTCTTTTCAAACTCCAATATCAATTGTAGCCTAATGCCACCCCCACGCCCAGGGACCTTAGGGGCAAATTTCCCTGTAGCCCCTGAGCTCCCCCCCCCCCCCTCTCATTAAGACACCCGCGCTTCTCGACTCTTGTCCGACCTAGCCTCTCTCTCATACCTCTTGAAGATTCTTGAATTTTCCGTTGCTAACGCTCTCCAACCTTTTATATATATACTCCTATCCAGCCTACCTTCACTTAGTAGGCCAGAACAACATTAGAACTTTACTAACCCCTTGCATGCCATCTATTCTCTTACAACCCATTCACAACCCTGCACCCCATGGTCGTCGGTGCGAGGCTCGCCGCCTCGCCAGTAACTAATTTCTATTGCCATACTTCCAGATAAATGTGGCAGAGTTAGCAACCCGTCTCCACCATCCCAAGCAAACCATGAAATTAACAACCAACCGATTATAACCAGCTAGCCAAGGCACCTTCGGTTTTGATATTAAAAACACCCACATCTGTCTCATAAACAGAGGGTTATTACAAACACTGGTGATATGGCAAGCCCCTAGCCACAGCCGCCGGACGACCATCACAGAGAGAGGGCGCCCAGCTACCCCTTTTTACCCACCCGAGGAGGGAGACCCCCACCCCTGCGGAGGTATACCTGACCCCCTGTTTTGACTTCTGAGTCATTGCCAGGTAGCACAGGAATTCTTCCTATCAATGAACTAACCATGCATGACTAACACCTTTACTAACCTCTATTAACTCACAATAAACCATTTACCTTCCTTGCATACTCTGATCACTAAATTAGCACCTCAGCTATACCATAGAATGAAGATTGAACAATCTAAGAGAGACACTCCTATCACAGCTGTCCCCATCCTCCTCGCAAAGTAGATCCAGTCTCTCTCCCCTCAATACTTCCAGTATAGCCAAAATAGTACCTCTTACTAAGGCTCAGTTATATTAAAATTTGAAGGCTTCCTATAGCCATGTGCCACAACAGTAATCACCATCTACCCAGTCCCCATATCTATTGAGAGCTCAAATAAGTCCATAAGACTCGAGATCCCTATTGTCTACAGGGTCCAGAACCGAGCCTATAAACCTAGCTCCCGCCCCCAGTCAAATCAGTTGAAAGCTAGACACCAACCAGTGGTCACTACCCTGAAGTTAACCTCTAGCTCTGCCCTTGTGTTGTTCCGGAGTTGAGAGATTCCAGAGCCGGCAGACTCCGTGGCAGATTTGTATAGAAGGACCTGTCCACGTATTTGAGAACTTCACACATATGGACCCCCTGGACGGCCGCGGAACCAGTCGTTAGCCCCCAACATCATGGACGCAAGATAACCAGGACCAGACCCATCAGATACTACCCAAGATTCCCTTTATCAGTACTACATTGTTACAGTGCTGTTTAGAGATTCACTTATTAATATTTCTACGAAGTGGCTATCTCTTTGCCCCAGTATAATTCATATAACCATTCAATTAGGAAGTGCTAAGCGTATCAGTGTTCATTAATTAACAGGCGATACTAACTCTCGTAATCAACCATATACCCAGATATTATTACATAGAAGTGAAACCCTAGTGATATCTGAATGTTCGCCCACTGATTTGCGTTCTATGTATTTCTGAGACAAGAATATAAAACTTAGATCAGTACCCCCTGAGGTTACTAGAATTCCCGTGCTCTAAAATACGCGTGTCTAATCTAGTCTGTGAATTACTACTTGTGCACCAGAGCTACCAGTAATAAATCTAACAGTGAATATGATTCTATAAGTAACATTGATGATCTTCGGTATATAAACCTGTTGAATTAAAGCCAGTGATCAGAAGATTAATACCTGAACGTTGGAAGTGGGAGACTAGACTCCATCCAGATCCACTTATGCTAGTGTTGTTCAATTCTATTATATTGTCTTGCACGAGTATTCTGCAGTGGTATATCAATAAACGTGATCGTGTAACTTGTTACCATGTGTTTCTTTGTGTTCTCTATTCCTCATATCTTGTATTGTGCATGCAGCCTTATATACCCAGTCATTTAGAACTCACATTACCCAAGTTAATCCTGTAGAAAAACAGGGCATAACATTAACCGTGTTGAGCGGTGGAATGTACAGGCTCTCAGCCTATGCCCGAGAGGGAGTAGTTGGAATATAGAAGAAGAAGAAGAAACTACAGACCTGTGAGCCTAACGATCAAGTATCTTTAGTAGAATAATGGAATCGGTTCTGAGAGAGGCGCAATTATGACCCACATGAAAATGAATAATTTATTTAGCAAAAAGCAGTTCGGCTTTATCACAGGCAGATCCACGGTGATCCAGCTGATTCAGGTATTGGAGAAGTGGACTGAGGCCATCGATGAAGAACAAGCCATAGATGTCATATAGCCTACTGCGATTTCATCAAAGTCTTCGACAGAGTACCCCATAAGAGACTATTGGCAAAGGTGAAAAGCTATGGAATTGACGGGAGCTTGCTAAGGTGGATAGAGGGATTCCTGAACGGAAGACGACAGCGTGTAATAGTCAGTGGAGAGGCTTCTGATTGGAGGGATGTCACACATGGGGTACCACATGGATCAGTGCTTGATCCCCTGTTGTTTGTAATTTATATAAACGATCTTCCAGAGATAATAAATAATGGTAGCGAGGTGTATCTGTACGCTGATGATACAAAGTTATTCAGGAGGATTACTGATCATGAGGATTGTGACAAGCTGCAGGAGGACCTAAATGAGCTGCGGAGATGGCCTGAAAAATGGATGCTTGATTTCCACCCTGAAAAGAGCAGACATACATGAGAGTAGGAAAATCAAAGGTAGAGGAACGGGAGTACACTATGGGTAATGCAGTCCCCAAGACCAACGTGGAGAAGGATATTGGAGTCGTAATAGATAAGCTGACATTCTCTAACCATTTAGCCGAAAAGATCAATAAGGCGAATCAGCGGGTGCCCAACCCCGAAAGGGGTTGAAATAGGGGAGCTATCCCCCCGCCAAAGGCGGCTTTCTAGGGCCTTTCCTAGCTGATGCTGAGAGGATTGGGTTCTAGTCATGTGGTGATGGGCTGGTCTATCAGAGTGAGAACTGAGCGATCTCTGCCATACCCATAGCTTACTCGGACTGTTCCTTTTACTTATATATTTTCTAGATCTCAAGTGACGGTGTCTCTTCCGTGGATTGACCTCCCAGTCTACCAAGATTGAAAGCCAAAGCGTCACATTTTTCCTTTGCCCCTCAACTTTCTCTTCATAATTGCTGAGGGGCACAGGGCTTTGGTTTCCCGGACGTTTCCGCACCCTCCTCAGCTCCCCGCCATGGAGTGGCTTCGGTCACCCAGGATTTATTGTGGTCGGCAGGGACTCGGGAGGGTTCTGTGGGGGCGCTCGGTTATGGCCTTGGCCTTGCTCGGGGACTTGGGGCTGTTCGGCCAGGCAGCTTGGGGAACAACAACAACAACAACATAAGGCGAATATTTTGTTGGGATTATCAGACCATTCGTGTACATGGACCCTATACCATTTTCAAGGCACTGCATGTAATATACTGCTCTGGTGAGGCCACATCTGAAATACGCAAACCAGATCTGGTGTCCTCACCTGATCAAGGATATTGTGGCAGTATAGAGAATGTTCAACATCGAACCTCTAAAATGGTACAACAACTGAAGGACTTTCTTTAAGCCGGTATCACACGAGCGCTTTTTCCCTCAACATTTATCCTCAACACTGGTCTGGCAGCTTATGAAGTCAACATTTAAAATATTTCGGCTATCTTAATTCATCTATCATCAGTCTATAGTTTCTGATACCAGTGCAAAATATTCCATAAAAGTTGGCAGAAAAATTTTGATCATCGAATGTTGACTATAAAAGCTCTCGTGTGATACCGGCTTTATGAGGAAAGATTAAAAAAGCTGGAACTGCCAACACTGATTTACAGAAGATCCAGGGGAGATCTGATAGAGGCATATAATATTATCACCCATAAGTATGACCATGACTGCACGGAAGGGATATTCCAGATGAGGGAGGATGCCATGACCTGAGGAAACTTCAAGAAACTATTCAAGACAAGATCAAGAATCAACATCAGGAAGTATGCTTTCTCTAACAGAATAGTCAACAACTGGAATGATTTGCCAGAGTGGGTGGTCAATGCAGAAACTGTGGTGAAATTCGAATCAAAGCTGAATCAAGTGTGGAGGGGTCAGGAGCAGAGATATAACTATAGAGCACAAATCACCACCACGCGTAGCCAGCATCATAGTGACAACCAGGGTATAGAGCTGGAGTTACAGGCATATGCCTCTTCCAGAAGACATCTGTGAGTATGTTTTGTTTATTTTATTAATTTTAGTTACTATCCTTTTTTTACATCGGTTCTTCGATTGAATAGTGTGTTTTAAGGGGTGGCCGGTCAACTCAACAAGTAGACCATTTCAACCAGTAGCTCTCAACCAGTACCAAATCAACCAATACGGTTAAATTAGTACTATATTTTGGCACTGGTTTGGTTGGTCTGGGTTAATTTGGCACTGGTTGAAATGGTCTACTGGTTGAGATGACATGGAACCGTTTTAAGGTGTTTCTCCTTCTGCAAATGCATTTTTACCCTTTATTTACCAATGTTATGACGTGCCCCCCGAACTTTTTTTGTTTGTCATTAGGCCTACCTATCTATCTATCCATATACTCATGCACGTATAGGCCTACCCTTTATATATATATATATACAGTATATAAAATATCCAGTAAAGGAAAACAATCGAGACGCCCAGAGGAAGAAAATAAGTTATTCATCAAAACGAAAAAAGGAAGAAAACGGAAGAAGAACAACAAAAGAGAGAAAACGTCAAGAAGAGGATAACTAAACCAAAAGCCTCACAGCCAAGTTTGACGTCTAGACAGTCAACCCCTGTTACCCTACCATGTTCGATACACTAACACCAGTCATAGTAGACCACCAGACTACTAATATTAAGAAGGCTCATATACCCACCATTATGATGTTAAAATATAGATGTTTTTACCCACAGATTAACTCTTTTATTCACTTTTCTCCAACACACATATTTATACGTCTTCTCAGGAATAAACTATTCTACTAGTAAACAAATCACGTTATCTTCCTTCGTGTCTTGATATAACCCTTGATGTCGACCTACTAGCAGCAGCTCTAGTAAGGCACCAGATTATTAATATTAAGAAAGTTATGATACCTACCATTATGATGTTTGTTTTATGTATGTATTTAATTATGCAAGAACCATGTCCTACACCCAGATTAACAGCAGCTCTAGTAAGGCACCATATTATTAATATTTACCCTTACAGTCCCAGGTCCGAGTATATTCGTCAGTAGATAAGTAACTCCCCAGTCCCATGCCTGAGTATATTCGTCAGTAATGTACTTTCCTTGTAACTGCCTGTACAACGCTGTACCAGTTACCACGACCTTTTGAGCACTGCTCCCGTGTTGGCAACACTTCTCAGCTATTATGAGACCCACTGAAGGGTGACAAGAGCCAGTGTTGCCTCATCTTTGGAGATGGATAGGTGGTCTTTCCTGCCATTTTTGCCACAGTGCTTGCGACTGCAGGGGCTTTTATTACTGAATCCTACGGTATGGTATGAGTTAAGAAGGTTATGATACCTACCATTATGATGTTTAATTTATGTATGTATTTAATTATGCAAGAACCATGTCCTACACTCAGATTAACTCTTTTATCTATTTTATAATAAACACATACAGTATGTACACGTCTTCTCAAATATTACCATTATTCTATTTTATAAACAAGCCACATGTCCTTCCTTCCTACTTTGTAGAGTCGTGGACCAACAAACCTTTTGCCCTATAGATAACAATAGTGACCACCAAGGGTACCAACAGAAGTTCACCAGCCAGGACCCATATAAATTCTGTAGATCTGTTTCTTATATAACCTATTTTTCCATTCAGAAACTATCAGTATTACCTTTATTAACTAATTCTAACGTGACCAGCTATCTATGTTACCCATCTTAACCGCCGTAGGCCCTTGTGTGCAAATCTATAACTTAACCATCATGAGACTACCAGACGCGTGACATGGCTGACCCCCAGTATTGCCAATCTAGCCTCCACGCACGAGAATCCTACAACTCCTATAAACATGCTATTTTGTATACCTAAAGCCTAGAAGCTATTAATGTTAACTCTACCAAGAAAACCTAACCTCCTCAGCTATTTCTATGACTAATATTAAAGACCACAGGCCTTGTCTGAAAAAGTATAAAAACGTAGACAGGCGAGGCTAGCGATACACGCACCCTTCTGTGACCCCAGAGTTACCAACATAACCCCAGGCCCGGGCGGCATTAACTTATATACAAAACGTACATTCCCTATACACAACTCAATAATTATCAGTATCAACTCTAAATAGAAAATCTAACAGTCTCCTATACCCCTGCTTTCAATATTACCAGTGACAGGTTCTTGTAGGAACAAATATTATTTCACGACGCAGAGAAACCTCACGTCCAGTACCCCCTTGCCCCCTGAACTCTCACGCGCAGAGGTCAACTAAAAACGTCCTCGAAACTCTGCACAAAAGTTCAAATATATCCATACCCCCTTAGTTCTTTCAGTAACCTATAAAGCCAAATATAACCTAGACTTACCTCACACCTAAACATCATACCATCTTGATTAACTCTTCAAGTATAGCAGAGTAGTATCATAAAGTAAATGAGATCCATCTCCTCTAGGACAAGAAGGACTTCTTGTCCTACTAGAAAGTACATACGTACGCCCTTGCTATCTTCCACAGAGGATGGGTACCCCCCAGTAATGGTGCACATTAGGACAAGGAAGTCTGAGGGAAGTCAAGTAACTCTAAGGTTTCTCAGTTGTCAGCACCCCGCTTTGAGAAACATTATTTTTACCCTTCCAAGCAGTCTGGATATATGGCACCCCGAAATCCTTATACTGTCTGTGAATAAGAAATCCTATTATAGGATCTTTGTTAATTGTGGCAACCCAATAATTTAATATAGAGACCTCTAGTAGGCGGTATCTCCAATATTAAAGTCTGAAGTGTGTAGGCACCCCTCCATTTCTATTTTAATATTGTAAGTACGGCAATTGTGACCTAGATATAAGTAACTTTATTATTTCTGGCACCCCAGAGATTAATATAGTTATCTTCTTTAGGTTATATTTCTTTATAGTTAAGAGTTGAAAGACACAGGCATCCCTACCTTTCAACATTTTACTATTGGAAATTACACGACCATTTCTCACCGAAGATCTAAGTTCTAAAACGATCTTTTGTGTTATAAGGGTTTAGCGAGACACCCTCACGGGGACTCTGCATATACAGTATAAGTCCTAGGTGCATTGTGTCTGTGCCACCCCACCAGAATTTGCAACTAAAAGGTTAACAACGCCCTGAGTTCTTTGAACCTCTTCCAACGGTTAGTGACAGTCAAGAAGAGCAATACTTAAACTCTTCTTGCGTTCGTCCGATATTGTGTAATTCCGTCATCACTGAGACACAATATTTAAAACCTTACTACAAAAGTACCTTAACAGAACTTTATCACCTGTTAATATGGTTAAATGGTTTCAAATTATATAAATTTCGCTTCAGAAAAGATATAGGCAAATATTGGTTTGGTAACAGAGTTGTAGATGGGTGGAATAGGCTACCAAGACAGTGATATAGTGGGATCAAGAACGATAGGGAGCTTTAAGATAAAATTAGATAGGCATATGGACGAGATGGGTTGGGTGTGAGGGGGATCTACCAGGTGTGGGCCAATCGGCGCTCAGCAGACCCCCGTAATCTTGTGTTAATCTCTGACCGTTTTGGTGGGGTCAGTACTAGATGGGTCTATAATTGGGGTTGGGTGTGACAGGGATCTACCTTGTATGGGCCGATCAGCTTTTTGCAGACTCCCATTTTCTTATATTCTTATGTTCTTAATATAAAGGTCAGGATAGTCGAGTATCTTTGATAAAGCTATCGGCTTAAATACTCGCGTTAGTCTGATATGGTGCCCAACTGGTTCATTACAAGTCACGGAGCCTTATTTAACGCCTTACGAGCGGGCCCGTCAGTAACTTCTACTACCTGCCAAGCGGGTGGTTTTACCCTAAACGACCTTGTTTCCGTGCTCTTTTTCATGCATAAACAAGAGCCAGAGCGTAATACAATTTTTTTTTTTTTTTTTTTTTTTTTTTAAGAAACAATGAACGGAGGAAGGAAAAACACAGATAAAACAAAAAGGTCCATGTGCCTAAAGGCATCCTCCATTCATAAAATATTTGTAACAACTGGATTTAAACATTTGTAGATTGTAAGTTTGTGGAAAGCAATTCGAGGGAAGTGAATTCCAAAGAGTAGTAGCTCTGGGCAGAAGTTCTGCATTGTGGAGGAGAAAGTGTAAATTCATGGGCGCTCTCAGCTGCCCTAGTTCTACGGGGAAAGATGTGGAGAGGCGGCACAATTGAAGCAAGTTCCTCGGAACAATTGCTGTGAAAATATCTGTAGAATAATGCAAGGGATGCAACGTTTCTTCGTATGGATAATGTAGGAAGGTCCTGTGTGATTGCAGGGTTATTGATTAATCTAATAGCTTTATTTTGAATTTTGTCCAACTGCCTCAATACAACCACTCCACTTCCACTCCACAGAGGTGAACAGTAATCCATCTGAGAATGCATATGACTTTTATATATTACGGCCAACTGCTCGTCAGTGAAGAATTCTCGAACTCTGTACAGGAGTCCCAGTTTTTTAGAGGCATTCTTAGCAATGCTTCTAACATAATGTGTCCAGCTCAAGTTAGTAGTTAATGTTACACCGAGAATGTCAATACTAGGGGAAGTGGGAATATTTACATCATTAAAAAATATATGGGAGTCAGTGAGATTCTGTCGGTTAGAAAATTGAATGTACTTGGTTTTCTGTGCATTAAAGGAAACTAGATTCTTTTGTCCCCATTAATTAATTCTAGAAAGGTCCTGGTTCAGAGAAATTGCAGTGTTTATTTTTGAATTTATAAGATCTGGTTGGGTGAAAGAATTGGTAAATGTGAAGGAACTGTGGATTGTTGAGTCATCTGCGTAGGAATGTATTGGATTATGAGTGGTAGATATGAGATCATTGATATGAATGAGGAACAGAGTTGGGGCCAAAACTGATCCCTGGGGAACACCAGCATTTATTGAGTGAAATTGAGAATAAAGGCCATCTACCATTACACATATTTTTCTGTTATGAAGATAAGAAGAAATTAGTGGAGCTAATGATGCAAGGCCGTAGTGTGACATCTTCGACAATAAGGATTGATGCCAGACTCTATCAAATGCCTTTGATATATCCAGTGCTATTGTATGTGTTTCACCACGTTGGTCTGTAGCTTGGTTGATTTGATGCGTAAGAAGGCAAAGAATGTCTGCAGTTGATCGACATCGTCTAAAACCATATTGCCTATCACTGATTAATTTATTATTCTCAAGATGCTTAATTATGTGATTATTTAATATAATTTCAAAGACTTTACCAAGAGTGGAAGTTATAGCTATTGGTCTGTAGTTTGATGGATCTGAAGAGGCACCTTTTTTAGGAACTGGATGGATGTTTGCTTCTTTCCAGGGTACTGGGAAGCATGAGGTATGAGTACACAGACGGAAATTTTTTGCCAATACAGGAGCGAGCACCAAGGAGCAATTCTTAAGTACTATTGGAGGAATTTCATCTGAACCAGGAGCCTTATCTACTGAGAGATTCTGCAAAATAGTTTTGACATGTCTGGTGTGGATCTTAAGTGAGGGAATTTCAGGCGAATTAAAATTAAGTACAGGGACATCTTGATTTATTTCATCTAAGGTTGAGTTGGTGGAGAAAATATCCGCAAGAAGGTTAGCTTTACCTTGTGGGTCACTTACAAGATTGCCAGTCGGAGATTTTAATGGTGGAATGGATGAAGCAGTAGTGAAGTTGGATTTGAATGAGTTAAGAGTAGACCAAAATATTTTGTTATCATTTGGATTATTTAGAAGTTTATTTGCCTGCTTGTGGAGAAAGTTTGATTTAGTTAGGTTTAATACAGTTTTGTATCCCTGAAAGGGCGATAATTGAGCTTTCCAATGACACCAGAACCATCCTTCTACGACCACGCGTTCTCTTGCAACGATCGTGCAAGACGAAGGAAAAATCCCTAAAATACGGTAATTTACTTACATAATTCCCTGTGTAGCTAGGCAGTGAGTGTGGGTGTGTGTGAAGGTGGGCCCAGTGCTGGCGCGGGAGCCGTGCTGAACGGTCAGAGCCGACCTACGCTCCTCCCACCGCTCGTCTCTCTCTCTCAGAGCCAACTATTGCTCAAAATTGCACACCGCCTGAAGTCGGTCCCCGCCACATAGTCCTTTCTTCTCTAGACCGACTTAAGTCCGGCGCCGCCAGACAAGGGTTAAGACCCCACGCCCATTAACCCATCTGTAACTTTGCTTCACATGACCGGCCAACCTGGACGGCCCACGGAGCATCAGAGTACATCAAGCAACGAGTGTAATATATCGCTAAGAAAAGAAAGAGTATAGAAACTACCTAAATCAGTACCAATGACGAGGTATAAAATAAGTTAGAGTTCCAAAGTGATAAAAATAAACAGAGTCCCTACTACCTCTTAATTAGTATAAAATCCGTAAAGTGTTCAACTAAGTTAATCTATGGAAACAGATTACTTTTATGTATGTACTAGTGAGAAATATATTTAGTACACCTTTCTAACTCAAAGAATAACTAATATCCAAAATAAGACGGATTTTGGGCATCAACTAACTCTGTCATATTTCCGCCAAGTGAGAAAATAAACAGAGTCCATAACTCCTAAATTTTGAGTTAAAATTATCAAAGTGTTCAATTAACATAATCGATAGAAGCAGATTACTTATATGCGTGTACAGTGATAAATACGTATAGAATACCTCTATAACTCAAATAGCGAATTCAAACCAAATAAGGCGGTTTTCGCGGTGACAGGTCAGTTGAACCAGTGCCACTTCAACCAGTGCCACTTTAACCAGTGCTAACTCAACCAGTGGCCACTTCAACAAGTGACCATTCAACCAGTGACCATTTTAACCAGTAGGTTAGGTTAGGTTAGGTTAGGTTAGGTTAGGTTAAGTTAGGTTACTGGTTAAAATGGTCACTGGTTGAAATGGTCACTGGTTGTTGTTGTTGTTGTTGTTCCCCAAGCTGCCTGGCCGAACAGCCCCAAGGCCCCGAGCAATTCCAAGGCCATAACCGAGCACCCCCACAGAACCCTCCCCGCCAACCACAATAAAGCCTGGGTGACCGAAGCCACTCCATGGCGGGGGGCTGAGGAGGGTGCGGAAACGCCCGGGAAACCAAAGCCCCACCCAGGGCCCTGTGCCCCTCAGCAATTATGAAGAGAAAGTTGAGGGGCAAGGGAAAAATGTGACGCTTTGGCTTCCAATCTTGGTAGATTGGGAGGTCAATCCACGGAAGAGATGCCGTCACTTGAGATCTAGAAAATATATAAGTTAAAGGAAAAGTCAGAGTAAGCTATGGGTATGGCAGAGATTGCTCAGCTCTCACTCTGATAGACCAGCCCATCACCACATGACTAGAACCCAATCCTCTCAGCATCAGCTAGGAAAGGCCCTAGAAAGCCGCCTTTGGCGGGGGGATAGCTCCCCTATTTCAACCCCTTTCGGGATTGGGCACCCGCCCACTGGTTGAGTTAGCACTGGTTAAAGTGGCACTGGTTGAAGTGGCACTGGTTCAACTGACATGGAACCGGTTTTCGCACATCAACGAACTCTGAAATAATCTCAACCAGTACAAAATATTTTAGAGTCCACAAAACTTGAACTCAAACTGAGGAAGTACATCAATGTATAAGCTTCCATATTTAGCGCCAGGAAATTAGTAACTTACTGTAACCTCGTCCAATATTATTCACTAACTAAAACCAAGCCAAGGTATATAGTGAATTTTAACATAACCTGATCAAGTGTTTCTATAATAAGCTTTCAACAACAGCTTGAGCTTGCGTATGATTCTCCAGAAGATTCAGTTCTTAGTTGCATTGAATATACCTGATCTCCATCTAGATCCGCGATCGTGCTAGGAGATAGTAAATTAAGTTGTACCCTATGAATTTCTTATGATAGCATCTTTAGCCCTCAGTTTTATGTATTTAGGACTTAAGGGGAGATTTCCACTTGAGGGACTTTTTTCTTGACCCCTTTCTTCCTCATGTCTATCCCCATTGCTTTTGAGATTTTAAGACGTTTGCCCCATTAGTTTGGTGATTTTTAAGAATTTCCGCCCCATTCTGTCAATTTTAAGACCTTTCGTGCCATTTAGGTGTCGATTTTATCCTGGCGAGCGATAGCGAGCCTGTAATTTAAGTGTAATCGGCCTTCGGCCGGGACATTTTTCTACCGAAAAATTTACAAATTTATCTTGAAAGGGGGTCAAGGGGGTGAAATTTTAAGATTGCTGGAGGAGTAGGAAACACACTAGAAACATCCCCTTAAGTGAATAAACTGTACTACAAACCATATTTCGATATTATCTGTATCCCTATTGTCTTCCTTATAATGTATTTGTATGAACTTGGATATCCCAGTCTCGAAAGAACTCACCCTAACTAATAGTTAAATATGAATAACATCAGGGCATAACAATATATACATACTGTATATATACAGTATATATATATATATATATATATATATATATATATATATATATATATATATATATATATTTTTAGCTGGGGGTGCCCGACTCGAGATAGAGCCCGAAAAAAATCCATTACCTAATCTAACCTGATGTCATACAAATACGTCTCTCTCTCTCTCTCTCTCTCTTAATCCTGATTTATTTTTCCACCACATCCATCTCATATTTTGTTAGGATTAAAATGTTTGGAGGTACGACTCTTTGTGAAGGGATTTGGTCAGACACACACACACACACACACACACACACACACACACACATGGGGCAAACGTCTTAAAATCTCAAAAGCAATGGGGATAGACATGAGGAAGAAAGGGGTCAAGAAAAAAGTCCCTCAAGTGGAAATCTCCCCTTAAGTCCTAAATACATCTAAGTATCTAAGTATCTAAGTATCTAAGTATCTAAGCTGGCCCCTGCTAATACAATGTACGTCATCCACGTTGGATCCAACGATGTACAGCGAACCCGGTCGGAAGATTTGCTTTTAAAGTACCAGCAGCTGATCAAGTCGTTTAAGGAGAAGTCATCAAGGATCATCGTCTCAGGAATCGTCCCCGGCTTGGTGTAGAGAGCCGATTTTACAACATAGCCACCAGCACAAATCGTTGTCTAGCAAACCTCTGCAGGAAGGAAAACGTGGGATTCGTCGACACCTGGGACAATTTCTACTACGATGACTATTTGTTTTCGGACGATGGAGTTTATCTGAACCAGGTGGGAGCAGCACGTTTTGGGCGTCTTCTCAACGATGCGGTGAAGGATTTTCGGAGAAGAAATCGACTCAGCACAGGACAACCAGGAAGGAGGACCGAAGACAGCGAGGGCGGCAACCTGCGAAGGAATTAAATGCTAATCTGTCAAGAACCGCGAATTTGGATAAAGCTCCACCAACACGACCCAAATTCAAAACCGCCAGGGATAACGACCGAGGACCGATGTCAGCCATGAATGTAAATGTAGATCCGACCAGAACCAAAAATTTGATTAAAGAACGTTCTGTGAGTTCTAAAACCGCAACTTTAAAGGTTTTCTATGCAAATGCTTGTAGCATACGCAATAAATTTTCAGATTTAGAGGAACTAGTGTTTACTGAAAATTATGATGTGATTGGTATAACAGAATCTTGGCTCAATACAGTAGAGAGACTTTTTAGCAGAGTATTCACTTCCCGGTTATGTAATGTTTGAGAAAAGCCGAATAAATACAAATGGAGGTGGCGTTTTATTTTATATCAAAGAAAGTCTTAACCCGACCCTCTTGTCAAAACCTCAAATTGTGAACGTCGACACATCTTTTGTGCTAATAAAGAATAATAAAGGTACAAAAATAATACTTGCATTAATATACAGACCTCCAGCTCAATCAGTGCAAACTGACCGAGAAATTTATGAACAAATTGCAGATGTAAGTAACTCACAAGATACCGTATTTATTGGCGACTTTAATTTACCTGTGACCAAGTGGGGCGATACTCTTACTTCACACTCCGGACATGACTTGTATACGAACTTGCAAGAGAGTTCGCTTTATCAATTTGTTCGAACACCGACCCATGGTAATAACGTTCTTGACATTGTACTTGCAACAAAAGAAGAATTAATAGAGAATTTGAATGTTGGTGATGAATTCAGTAACAGCGACCATCGTACGATAACTTTCACTTTAAACTTTACTAGTAACGAACCAAATAGTAGCATCGAAAAAGTCCCTAATTTCAAGAAAGCAAACTTTCATAAACTTAGAGCTATGTTTAAAGAAACTGACTGGAGCTTTTTAATTAACAATAACGACATAAATACATCTTGGAAGTTATTCGAAACCACTTACCTAAAAGCAGTGCAAGACTGCATACCATCGAAAATACGGCGTCCAGGCCATAATAATAAGCCCAAATGGTGGAATAAAGATATTTCAAACTGCCTGCTTGCTAAAAAATTTGCTAATGATAGATTAAAATCCTCACAAAATGACGAAGAACGGGTGAAATTTGTAGAGCTACGACGCAAAGCCAAAAAGTTAATTAAGCAAAGTAAAAAGACCCTAGAGTTACATATTGCGAATCAAAGTAAAACAAACCCGAAATAATTCTATAGTTATATCAGAAAGAAAAAAGTAGTTACTTCAACTGTTGGACCGTTAGTCGATGAAAATGGAGAATACACCAAAGACGAAGTACAAATGAGTAATGCCCTCAATACCTTCTTTGCATCAGTTTTTACAACATAAGACCTCAGTGATATCCCTACACCATCGCCGATTCAGATTGATAATTCAGATGTTCTAAGCAATATCACCGTTACAGAGAGAGAAGTATTGAATTGTTTAGATAAACTCAAGGTAAATAAAACGCCTGGACCTGATACAATCTCGCCTAGAGTTCTAAAGGAAGCTAAGGATGAGCTCTCCAAACCACTGACATTACTATTCAATAAATCCTTGCAGTCTGGAACTATGCCTGATCAGTGGAAGATAGCCAACGTAACACCGATATTAAAAAAAGGCAGCAAATCCCTACCCAGTAACTATTGTCCAATTAGCTTAACCTCAGTTGTATGTAAAATGCTAGAAACGGTCATAAGAGACAGACTCGTAAATCACTTGGAGGAAAATAACATACTTAAAGATACTCAACACGGCTTTCGTAAAAAACGTTCCTGTTTAACAAACCTCTTAGACTTCTTCCACGATATCCTCAACCTCTACGATGAGAGTAAAGCTGTAGATATTATATACCTTGATTTTCAAAAGGCCTTTGACAAAGTTCCCCACAAACGTTTACTGCTAAAACTAAAAGCGCATGGAATACAAGACGGTGTGTTGAAATGGATAGAAAATTGGCTCAGCGACAGAAAGCAAAGAGTAGTCATAAACGGTAAGGCATCTAAATGGACCAATGTAAGTAGCGGAGTACCCCAGGGATCGGTACTAGGACCAATTCTCTTTCTAATTTACATCAACGACATAGATGAGGGTCTCACCTGTACAATCTCAAAATTTGCTGACGATACAAAAATTGCAAATAGCGTACTCTCAAAAGATCAAGTTGACGATATGCAACACAATCTAGATAAATTGTCACATTGGGCTCAAATTTGGCAAATGAGTTTCAATACGGATAAATGTAAAGTACTACATATCGGATACCTAAATGAGAAAGCAAACTATTCGATGAATGGCACTCAGCTCAGCTTAAGAATGTAAACAGAGAAACCGATCTGGGAGTAACAATATCGAGTAACCTAAAACCGAGTCAACAATGTTCAGAAGTCGTTAAGAAGGCAAACAAAATAATTGGCTTTATAGGCAGGTCATTTGAGCATAAATCCAAAGACGTTATCCTAACCCTTTACAATTCCTTAGTCCGCCCTCTTCTGGAATACTGCGTTCAATGCTGGTGCCCTTATTACCAAAAAGACATAAACAAGCTAGAACGAGTTCAACGTAGAGTTACCAAAATGATACCTAGCCTAAAGAACAAACCATACGAAGAGCGTCTTAGAGAATTAAATCTATTTCCTTTAACCCAGCGCAGATTAAGAGGTGACTTAATTCAAGTGTTCAAAATCATCAAAGGCATCGACAATATGAACTGTAGTAAGTACTTCACTATCGACCAATCTAATTACAAGCGGGGAAACGGTTGCAAAATTATTGGTAAATCTTTTAACTCACACGAATCTAAGAATTTCTTCTTCAATCGAGTTGTCAACTTGTGGAATGGGCTTCCCCGAGACGTTATAGACTGCAGCACTGTTGATTCATTTAAACTCCGCCTAGACAAATATCTCGCATCAAACCCGCGACTGACTGCGTTTGTAAATGAATAACTTTATTTTATCCTCCCCTCAGTTACTAACCCATATGTCCCCTACTAACTTCCTAGTACTGCCACGGACATTAGTTCCATGGCAGTAGTTCCCTTTCCAATGTTCCCTTACCCACTCTAAACCACTGTTTGGACACTTGATCCTCAGTGTTTTGGAGGACAAGCAGCCTAGAAGGGTCACTAGACCTGTTGTTGCTTGATTTCCTTTGTACTCCTTTGTACATACACACTCACTCACTCACTCACTCTCTCTCTCTCTCTCTCTCTCTTTTCTCTCTCTCTCACATCACTCGCCTAGTTTATTGGGATTAAGTTTGCGAAACCCACTAAGGCACTTGGAGAGAGCTGGGAGTTTATGGAAGGGATTTTGGCACTCTCTCTCACACATTCTCTCTCTCTCATATTCATTAAACACACACACGCACACCCAATTAATCACACACACATACACAAACTATCTCTCTCTCTCTCTCTCTCACACATATTCATTAAACATTAACACACATACACACAAATGCAATCACTAAAACATACACAAATTATCTCTCACCCCCTCTTTCTCTCTCTCTCTCTCTCTCTCTCACTGGTAATGGAAAGCCTCTGTGCTGTGTGACTGCTGACAGAGATTGGACAGAGACAAGGCAAATTCACAACGTCATACATAGATTTGCACTTTAGAGAGAGAGAGAGAGAGAGAGAGAGAGAGAGTGTGTGTGTGTCACCACTAGAATTTTAGCTGGAAAACATTGATTATCCAGTAGCTACCTCATTAGAAGTTTGAACATGAGAGAGTGAGAGTGAGAGCGTGTGAGAGTGAGTGTGAGTGTGTGTGTGTGTGTGTGTGTGTGTGTGTGTGTGTGTGTGTGTGTGTGTGGTCAAGTTATCCAGGTTACCCCAGTATACTTCCTTGAATGCGGCGCGTCACAAAGGCCCACTAACTCCAGGTTCCTATATACTGCTAGGTGAACAGAGGATAGGGTGGTAGGAGACTCGCCCTAATAGTCTTATCCTGCCCGGGAATCGAACTCGGGTCCTCTCAGCTGTGAACCGAACGTGCTAGCCATTAGCCATAGTTTAGTTTAGAGACAATTAAGTTAGATTCTTCTTCTCGTGTATCTTTCTAATATATACATAGCCTACGTGAGTTGCAGTTGGGATGTGTGTACATGCTTAGATTGATATGCAGGATTCGAAGTTGCATAATAAATCGTAGGCAGTGTCCACCATTCTTTTAACTGTCTTCGTGGTGCGATGCATAAGGTGTTGATTTTCGGTGTGAGCATCCTGGATTCGAATCCACGGACTGCCACATGTGTTTGTAAATTTCATTAATCGATTTTAGGAGTATAGTTGGTTGTTGGAAGGAACATAATAATTATAGTTATTTTACACACACAAACACACGCACTGTCTCCCTACCTCTTTCTCTCTCTCTCTCTCTCTCTCTTCCAATCAAGAGTATGAGAGAGAGAGAGAGAGAGAGAGAGAGAGAGAGAGAGAGAGAGAGAGAGAGAGAGAGAGAGAGAGAGAGAGTGTGTGTGTGTGTATAGGCAGTATAACTAAATAAACTGTATAACAAAAGGAGACTCCAAACATACCCCATCAAAACAATAGGCCACGCCACACTACATTGTAACAGAGAACCTACTGGGAAAGAAAGAAAGAAAGGGTGATGAAGGTTAGGTGGATCTGCCTCAGGGTTTGGACAGAGAGGAGGTGCAGGAGGTGGGGTATAAGATAGTGATAGTGGTGACAGTGGTATGGTTGATGGTGACAGTGGTATTGATAATGATGGAGGTTAGTTGGATCTGCCTCAGGGTTTAGAGAGTGACAAGGTACAGGAGGTGGGGCAGAAGACAGTGGTAGTAGTGACAGTAGTATGGTTGATGAAGGTTAGTGGGATCTGTCTCAGGGTTTGGACAGATGCAATGTACGGGAGGTGGGGTACAAAGGAGTACAAAGGAAATCAAGCAACAACAGGTCTAGTGACCCCTCTAGGCTGCTTGTCCTCCAAAGCACTGAGAATCAAGTGTCCAAACAGTGGTTTAGAGTGGGTAAGGGAAAATTGGAAAAGGAACTACTGCCCTGGAACTAATGTCCGTGGCAGGATTAGGAAGTTAGTATGGAGCAGATGGGTTAGTAACATAACACAGTTATAAGTGATTTTTCGTATATTTGGGAAAAAGAGAGTAACATCTTCATATAGTAGAAGATAGTAGTAGAG